>APFE030507560.1:0-19065 GCA_000404065.3 Pinus taeda | reverse complement strand
ATAGTCCACTGTATAATGAATAACAAAATTCCTCGCAGCCTGGATGGTGGAAACTAGATCCAGGGTCTTGATTTCTGCTTCCCAAACTAGTACGATTCTATCCATGTGAATGAATGTGTAGAAGTCGAACATGGTAGAAACCACTTGATTACTAGTCAATGATGTGAACTGTTAACAAGTGTGAGAGAAACCACCAGTAATGTCAATGGCTCTCAAAGTACTCAGTACAATCCATGAAATGTGAATAAATGAGCTGATGTCGAACATGTCATAAAACCCTTTGATCGAAGGTCAATGATGCAACCTATCATCAAAGGCGAGAAACTTGCCATTAGGGCGTGTAGATTTCAACGTACTGATGATTTCTAGATCATCTTTCTAGATAATGAGCTGAAGTCGATAGAAAGCGATCTGTCGTAGGCAAGCCCACAACACGAAATCATAGATCAAGTTTTGAAAAAATATATTGGCAAGGACTGACTCAGGGATGGTCAAAATGGATGACAGATATTTTGCAAATGAATGGTTTATTCGAACTGGCCTCTTGAACACATAACGACACTACAGATGGTTTGGTGACAATTGACCCAAAGCTAATACCCACAAACCAGCGGAAGACTTTCAATATGGTTTGATTAACTGTTAGGCAAAGGATTTCCCAACCTAGGTGAACAAAAAGTGTCGTGTTCAAGAGTGGTTAACGACTTTTCTAAGACACAAAGTGTAACAAACAGGTTCATTTTTCTCTCTTTTCCCCCACCATTTCTGGCAACTACCTCTTTATTTTTGACAAGCTTGAGGAGGATAACATTTGCTTTTTTATAAGCTCATCCTTCGGATGAGTCCAACTTAGTTTAAAATTCGAACCCTAAGAAGGAGTGGTTTGTTCCTATTTAAAATTGAACAGGTCCTTTATAGTTATATTTTAACGAGTCCAGTATAGGAAAAACTCGGTGTTTTTCAATTTTAGGGAGTTAGAAGAAAAACTTAAGAAAACTCCATGGGTGTCATTTTTCGTAAATTTGTGTCTCTCATGCCAGAAAAAAGTATAAAATAATACTTGAGAGAACCGATTAACCATTACGATCAAGGAGTACTTTTCATAATTAGTGACTCTGATCCGAAAAAGTAAAAAAGTGATCGAAGACACGTCGTTTCATAACCAGTATCGAACTTGAAACGACAAAAGTCCGACAATCTTTTCATGTTTATACGGTCAAAAAAGAGTTGTAAGTGGACCGCCCTTTTAATTCCGTTTAACGAGTTACAAAAGGAAAAAACTCGGAAATCTTTTCATATTTTACGAGTCAGAAAGAGCTTAAAGAGGACTCCAATGTTTTGCTTTTTCGTAAATTTTTTAAAGATTATGAAAAAGTGATAAAAGTATACTCTTTGTTGAAACATGATCAATTTTCCCGAAAAATCCAATATTCTGCACAAAAACTCAAACAATTACTCATATCTGTTTAAGATAAATAAAAATGTATTAAAAAGTTACCCTTTTAAAGTGAAAAATAAATAAATTGAAAATTCATTTATTCAAAAAATCTTATAAAAATGGCTTTTCTAAGTTCATATTTACCATTTGATTTTAAAGTGAGAAGTGAGAGCTTTTGGGTAAGAAAGTTCCTGTGAAGATTCTGGAAAATCCATTCGTTGGAATCGAAAATCGTCAACTCCAGGTAATCCACATCATCTTTATCTTGCATTTCAACCATTTACATTTCATTTTTAGGCTTTAATTTTGATTTTTGAAGGAGAATTTAGTTTAGAAAATCGCTCGCAGGGGTCCGCAGGTGCAACATGCGGCCCCTGCGGACCCCGACTTTTTTCTACAAAGAAAAAAGTTGTGGGTCCGCACCTGTTGCTTACCACGCGTGTGGACCTACGCACTGTTTGTAAGCATCGGGTGCGGATCCCGCGAAATGGATTTGAAAAACCTAAATTTCTCCAATCTTGCCCAATTTTTTTTTTGAACTAAAATGTTCTAACATGTCTTTTTTGCATTATAGGACACTCAAAATGCTTATTTGGCGAAAACGCGAGATGAGGATGTGGATCTTTCCGCAATAAATCATCCACCTACATTGCATGCATTACGAGCATGCATATTGTTTAAGTTATGGGCCATACCAGGCATGAGGGCCCAAGTAGACTTCTTGCAATGGCTGGTAGATAGGTGGAACATACAGGACCAGTGTTTTGTGATTGATGGCCATCGGCTCGAAATTGAACTAGAGGACATATATTTTTTAACTGGTTTTCCCAAGAGAGGTGAATGATTATCTCTTTTCGGGACTAGGCTAGGTGGCCAGTCTGTTGCTAGTCTCTGATTGGAGTTTTGCAATGATCAAACAAAGGACAAATGGATCGATATTAATACTATCGACCGTCCTGAACTTAAGTTTATTGCATTCACTGTCACCAGGCTATGCAGGAGTGCAGCATTGCATGTGGCTACTGGATCCTAGATGCAGATGGATGTAGATTGTTATAGAGGCACCATATTCAACTGGTGTGAGACTGTGTTGGAAAACGTAAAAGGCCAACTAACCAGAGCAAAGAACTGACAACTAAAAAACTTTGGATACGGTTTCATCGTTGTCAGCTTTGCTCTAGAGAGGGTCCCTATGCTAGTCCCACGACAGCTTTCTATTGACCAACCATGCTTCTTTCATGAAAGTTGTTTGTTGCACTTCCTGTTTTTCTAAAGGCATGCATGCACTAGGAATATGTGTTTGGATCTCCAACACCTTGGTTCAATTTTCAACATCTCCATCCAATATTCTTCTTGAAGCATCTATATTATGCCACGTAACAATTAGAGTAGTGAATTCCAACGAAATTTCCACCTACACATTCATTGACTAAGCTCAACATGTTTCCTTTACAAATTCCAGAAGGGAGAGAGAAAAAAAGAAGAAGAAGAAGCACAAACAACATGTTCACTAACAATATCATTGAAAATGCTAAGAAGTTGCATTTGATCCAACAACCTAACCATGTTTTCAAAGAAAACTTCATATATAACCTTGTGCATTTACTATCGAGTGTGAAATTTTCCATAAGTCTCGTTTTTCGTCTCCTTATCTCTAAAAACAACAAGTAGTTTATTTCATATGGAAGTTTAATAGCACACGTAGAGCAATCTCTCCACATCTACAACATTTTGGATTTCTTTTGTACAAACTTACAAGACAAAATATTAAAAAAGGTAGACATCCCATAACTAAAACTCTTTCTACAGATAAACGCCTTTCTCTTTCCTCCCATCATCAATCAATCATGCTACAATACTTATCATCGCGCTTCTTCCGTTCGAACATGCGTTTCTATGGAATGAATTATAACATGGTAGAGTTTGATTCAAGGGCACGGAATTCCCTATTCAAATTGGAAAGAAAGAGAGTGGCATTAACAACTGTTCTTCCTACATTGCTCGTAGCTCCCTTCACTATTGTGAAACATTTATTTTTTTCGTCCTTCGAAAATAATGTTTGTTTATGAGAAATTTTTTGGCGTAAATCACATGATATTTCATTTGTCAACGCGTTTCAAACCAACTAGTGTGGTTCATCCTCAGGACAAGTTGAAGAATCAGATCTAGCTTAGCATATTAAATAGTTAGAGTAGAACATCCAACGGCTATATTTCTTAATGCTATGTGGCATCCACATGTAATCTAAATGGATCTGTGATGTCTGCGCAAACGGTTCCGTGTCACAACATACCACCAAGGATGAGGTTTCATGGTGTTACCACCAACCAAGAATAGGTGATTTTAAACATGGCACGTGTTCGGTTTCAGACCTCGCCCCCCTCCTTAACTCCGAGTACATCGAGCGGCGGACCTCATCATGAACATGGATCGTTGATTGGTCTCGTGCCCCTATTGAACCTTGGGAAAGTAGCTCCCGGTTAAATGGGGGACCCACAACGAGGGTTTCCATGTTGAACACCCATATGTACAACCGTGGTGTACTAGGGGGCACCATGGTGATAATGGGCCGTTGAGTAGTATATGTATGTAAAACAATGCACTACATCAATTTTACTATATATCTCCTTTATTTTCTCTCATTTTCATAAACATAAGTACAAGCCATTTAAAAATAATAAATAAAATATAACTACCTCGTTTTTTTGTTGAAGCAAGCGTCAATCCTTCTATTTCATTAATCCAAAAGAAAAATTACATAATGTACAAAAAACCCATTCATTTACAAGAACTTACGAAAAAGGAATCCCTACCAATGACAAAGACCCCCCACCCTACTACAGAAATCACCAGACTAATGAGAAATAAACACGGGAAGGCAACAAGAACACCCAACCACTAGGGAAGTTTCGGAAAAACACACTCCCCGGAGCCCACAAACGACAACAGTCACCCCCACCTGCGCAATACCCACACGCCATGGAAGAGGGAAAAGACGCGCCAAACATGATGAATAGATATAACCCATCTCGCCCCACAAACCAACATGTTCAATCCAAACCGTTGATCCACACTGTTGGATCCAACGGCCAGGAATCATATCGCGCAACCTAACACGACGGAACGATAGTGTGCGATCGAGGGCGGTTTCCAAATCTACCACCCTGCCACGTGTAGTAATCCCTATGGGATCGCTACCAAAACTGCAAAACCACAAACCGCTCAAGCATCGTGCAATCTCCGAAAAGCCAACTAGGGCGTGGTTTTCAAGCCCGAAAGCTGAAATGGGGAAAATTCTAGCTACCGGAAAAACTAACCTCGCGTTCTGCCTATTCCTACTACGGAATCTAAACCCCATACTGTGCATGTTTGGGAAATGACCAAGCAAATTGCCATCCGAAAAACTGGGGACCCCGTTCAACTGACTCCGGGATAAAATGAGACATAACTTAGCTTGCCCTCCTGCCAAGTATATACTGATAGGTTGCACTCGTTCTTGCCAGAAAAACCAATCCATGCTTGTCATCCTGGCCCGATATCGAACAAATTCTCTGTCTTTTGTAGCTTGTTCCTCGGAGAGAGTCTTTAAACGGTTTTGAGGTATCTCCTGCCACTTTTTCGCCATCCCGCAATCTGCATTGTTCACACCTTGGTTGGCGAGTGAGTCTGCTAGCTTATTGGTAGTTCGTCGAACATGGTTGAAACTAGCCGTTCGAAGCCCCTCGAGGTGAACTTGGATTCTTTGGTAAACATGGGGGAGTAATCCCTTGCATTACCAGTTTCCTGAGAGTTCTCAGCTCAGTCTCAGAGCGGCGATGCTTGGGGATATTGCACACTGTGGTGCTAACAGTCTCCAGGAGCTGTTTTAGGATCAGATCAAGCAGACGATGAGGGATAGACTTTTCATTCTTGAAAATTATTTTATTCCTTTCTTTCCAAACATTCCAGATAATGAAGCTTGGCATGAAGGCCCACGCCAAATTAAGGAACTCATTCTCCGAATAGTTTCTTCTCCACTTGTTTAGGGTATTTGTGATACTACTTCAGTCCCTATCTGTCTGTTGGAAAATGGTAGAGAAAGAATCCCACAGCGAGGTGGTGTAAGCGCAACTGTTGAGAATGTGCTCCATTGTCTCCTCCTGCTCTTCACAGAGCTGGAATCTGGTAGGCCCCATAACCCCCCTTTTCCTAATGTTGTCCCGAGTTAAAATTTTCTTATAATGAACCAACCACATGAAAAGCTTGATCTTCATCCAACCTTGGTGCTTCTAGAGGCACTGCGAGGTCTTTTCTGGAACACTGGAATCAAGCCCATGGAGAATACCATTAGCTTCCTTAAGATTAAATGTGCCTTTATTGTTATTGCCCCATCTCAATTGATCCCGCCCCTCTGTTACCGAAATCATCCTTTGTTTTAGCAAGCTCCAAAGAGCCTCTGCTTTTACTTTTATGGGGCTATCATCTCCACAGTCAATTTTTCTCCAGCTTCTCCACTTTCCGGAGATCTCAGCAAGATCCCAGAAATCCTTTACTTTGTTTAACCCTTGGGAATCTGGTTCCTACTTGAGGCTTAAAAATCCTCTGTTAATAGCATTGGCTCTTGTTGCCATTTGTCCTCCCAGAAGAGTGAAAGCTCTCCTGCTCTGATTTCCCATAAACTGTTTTTTTGAACTAGGCTTTTGTTTTCCCAGGCTCTATTCCAGATGTGAGAGGCTTTTAAATTTCCATACATTCTTATGAGATCATTAGTGTTCCAAGAGCTGGCATATTTCTCTTTCGAGATCCTTGCCCACTGGGTTTTTGGCTCTTGAACCCATCGCCACCAAAGCTTGGTTCCTAGAGCTTTACTAAGAATCTCCTGATCATCCAAGCCTAGGCCCCCATGGCTCTTGGGTTTATAGATTTTATCCCAAGAAACCAGGGCCCATTTCTTCTTTGTTTCCTCCTTACCCTAGAGGAAATCCCTTTGGATATTCTTGAATTGCTCTAAAACACCTTTGGGAGCTAGGAGGGCCGATAACATGAAAACCGGGACAGATTGGAGAACCGACCTTGTCAGAACCAACCTGCCTGCCAGGTTCAAGACTTTGAAGGTCCATTTTTTGACTCTGTCCTGCAACTTATTAAGCACCGGTTCCCATATACTCTTGTGCATTGGTCTGGCTGTGAGAGGAACTCCCAAATACTTTGTGGGGAGGGAATCCCTTCGGAAGCCAAGAATTCTTGAAATATTTCTCTGAATAGCAATGTTAGTGTTTAAGAAGGAGATTTTTGACTTAGAGAGATTGACTTCCATAACTGTAGCCATGGCAAATTCCTTCAGGATTTTATTGTAGGCTGAAGCTTCTTTGACTGTGGGAATTCCTTGCTGCATGGTATCATCTACAAATTGTTGGTGAGTCGGAGCTTGACCATTCTTAGATAATTGAAGACCTTTGATTTTGCCCATTGCCTTGGCATGCTTAATGGACCTTCCAAGTCCCCCCATCATGAGAATGAAAAGAAAGGGAGAGATCGGGCCTCCCTGTGTGACGCCTCTAGAAGGAATGAAGATATATGAGGGAGAACCATTCACCAAAATTGAAAAGCTACAAGTAGTCACCAGAGCCATGACCCATCTGACCCAGTTGTGGTCGAACCCAAAAGTAGTGAGAACCTTCTTGATGTAAATCCAATTCACCTTGTCATACGCTTTGGCAATATCCAATTGCATGATCATCCCCATCTGCCTTTTATTGGTAAGCGTGTGAACCACCTCATGGGCTTTAATAATGTTATTTAAAATTTGTATACCCTCCACATAACCTGATTGTTCCTCTGCCACTATAGAAGGAAGGAGAGGTTTTAGTCTATCAGCCACTCCCTTAGATATTATCTTGTATACCACATTACATAAATCTATGGGTCTGTACTTATCTTCAATTTGAGTTGAATCATGTTTGGGGATCAGGGAGATGAAGGAGGTGTTGAGGGCTTTCAGGATAGTATTGCTACCCCTGGAATCCTCCACCACATTCAGAATACCCTGTATGACAATATGCCAACAAGCTTTAAAAAAATGCACATTAAAACCATCCGGGCCTGGTGCTTTGCAATTATGCATGTCTTTGAGAACCTCGCTGACCTCCTCTTCAGTAACAAGTCTATTAAGGTTTAAATTGTCCTCTCTAGGCACCAACTTAGGGATATGCCTTGTAATTTCCCTCATGGATTGTTCCCTGTTTGGATTATTTTCCCGAGTGATGTTTCGGAAATGCTGAGCAAGTACAACTTCAATATTCTTATGAGTGTTCTCAAGCTCCCCATTCACATCTTTGATCGTGGAGATTCTTTTGTATGCTCTATTAGCCATAGTGGATCTGTGGAAAAACCTTGTATTCTGCTCTCCTTCCTTGAGCCATTGAACTCTAGACTTTTGCCTCCAAAATATTTCCTCTTGTTTGCATAAATTTTCCCATTCTTCATGGTGTTTATCAGCTTGATCACTTTTGACTATGTCAAAGCCATCTTTGATCAGTGCCTCGTTGAGTTCCTAAATTTTGATTTCGAAAGATTTTTTGTTCACAAAAATGTTACCAAAATCCTTCTTGTTCCATTCTTTGAGCCTCAACTTGATATGCTTTAGTCTTTTATGAAGGAGGTACATTTTTTATCCCTAGAATTGCAAGTCTTCAGACCACCATTTTTCAATATTACTCATGAAGTCCGGGTGGGAGAGCGAGATATTCTCGAACCTGAAGGGCCTATTCCTGGGAGAAACCATACCCTTGATTTCCAATTGAATCGGCCAGTGATCGGAACCTCCAAAGGGAAGAACTCTTGCTGATATTTCTTTATCTATAAGCATAAGCTCCTCTGATATCATAAACCTGTCTAATTTAGAGGCTACCTGTGCCTCACCTCCTCTTTTGTTGTTCCAGGTAAAAAGGTTGTTGCTCAATTCTAAATCAACCATTTTCATATCATCTGTGAATGATTGGAACGCTAAGGAGTCTTTGTTTAGCACTTTGCTACCTCCTTTTTTTTCCCAAAAGAGATGTTATCATATTAAAATCACCTCCCATGATGCAAGGAATTCCAGCTTGTCTTTTCGTGAGATCAATTAGGGATTCTAGCAATTTGAGTTTTTCATCTATTCTTTGAGGATCATAAACATTTGTGACTAGGAAGGTTTCTGAAACCCCCACTGGTTGAATGACCACTGATAAGTAATTTCTAGATGCCTCTTCATCTATTATGCTGACTTTTTGGGGATTCCAAAGAGTGAGAATGCCCCTCGCTGTGTTTTCAGCTTTAACCTCTAGAAACTCAAATCTATTGAGCCATTTTCCATGACTTAGTTTTAATTTATGAATGGAACATTTCGTTTCCTCAATGAAGATCATATCCGACATTTCTTGTTTCATTCTATAACTAAGCATTCTCTGCCTTCTTTTACTACCTAGACCTCTGATATTCCACGATGTGAACTTCATAATTAAAGATTTGTAAAGGAGTAACTCGTTAGGTCTTTCATCTTACCCGAGTCTATCATTAACTTTCCACACTCCATCAAGAGGTCCTTCTGTTTTTTCATGCCCCTCTTCTTTCCCGCATTTCTAGTAGCTAATCCTGGAGTTTATTTCATTGTTTTCACACCTTTGTACTCCTGCTTGTCAATGGTTTTTCCTTTATCTAACCCCCTTTCCTCAGTTTTCCATAAAAACAACTGTTGTATTCTGTTGCAGTGTTATTGGGGTAGTGAACCTATCCCTCCCGTGGTTCCCTACATCAAGAACCCTTCCAGATCTAGGTGTTCCTTATCTGGAATTTCCTGAAGTTCATGGTCCTCCAGATCTGTTTCACTCTAGGTCATATCTTCATCCATCTCTAGCTCAGTTTCACTCATCATAGTTTCTTTCTTATTACCAATCTCGTGTTGGGATGCAGTTTCTTTCTATTTACATCAACAATAATATAATTGTATTAACCAACTACACATCATCTACTTGCTACTTGCTACTCCTATATGATTTGGACCCTCCATCAACCTCCCCTCTCCATGTACCTTGTCTAGCACAATACCTTACTCTTGTAAACAAAATTTTCCATATACCTATTTCATATCACAAGAGAATTAAATATTTAGTAGCAATTTTAGTGTGCATTAATAAAAACAAAAACAATTACCTAAATATTCTCTCAAATCTAACTCTTATTCTGTTGGTCTATATATGAATTGATTAAATTCTTGTGCAGAACTTCCTTCTCACCTTCCAACTCACCAAAAAGATGTTACTCTTTTGTTAAACAATATTCCATGTGTGCTCTCCTCTTGAGTCTACCTGTTTCATATCATAAGAAGGTTAAATGTTTAACAACCATTTTATCTTGATGCAATAAATGCAAAATACAATTAATTATATATTCTTTCAAATCCAATTCAAAATAAATAAATGGGACACATAATAGAAATTTGGATTTTATAAATTTCCCCAAGCATTTCGCATGAAATCAAAAGTAATAAACTGTAATATATATTGTTATGCATGCTAATAGAAAGTCTTGAACAACTAAATATCCCCTCTTTTGTCACACAATATCAACAACCTAAAGGCAAGCCCCCTAAGAATAAGAGGCCTCACACATCTACACCTCATACTTCAAAGTTACAACATAGCAGAAATATTTGTTGGCATATGTTTTGCAATTGGAATATACTCTATTCCCTTTCCAAAGCATTTATTCTACTGCCTCTTAGAGACCGCTGTAAATATTATTATGGTTTTAATTTAATTCAGTTGACATGAACACCCTCTATTCCCTTTCCAAGCATTTTGATCTACTGCTTGTTAGAGAATGTTGTAATTGTTATGGTTTTAATTTTATTCAGTTGACATGAACTTCCTTAGATGTCACTGCCATTTCAATTACATTGGTTGGGTTGTAATCTCTCATACTGAAATAGAAAATAGGCTTATATGGGCTACCTCACAAAAATGACACTAATATGGGCTACCTCCACAAAATTGTTCAGAAATAGAAAACACACTTATATGGGCTACCTCACAAAATTGTTCCTAGTATACTGATCAAGAGAGAATAAAGAATGTTGAACCTGTATGACACCATTTCTAACAGATTGATTTCAAACAAAGAGACAGTAATTTTGGTTCAACCTTTGACAAAATAAAAGTGCCTACCCTAAACTACGCATTAGCACAAATCACAAGACCTATTGCCCCAGAGAAAGCGTTGTCCCTCTGACAAAACCGTGAGCAGCAATGGGCAGGGGCAGAGGCATGAGGCAGAGGAAGTTATTCCAGAGCTGATTACCTTACCGGGTAGCAGAGACAAGCACAAAACAAAAACCAGAACAGGGCCTCATTGCCTTGGAGAAACCAAGGGCGCTGACCCTCAGGCAAAAATTTGTTTCCATAGCTATGCCAACTGGGGTTGTGTGAGACCATATCTTTGAACGAATCCCCAACTTTTTAAAAAGGTTTTCATTGATTTAAAATTTATCGGGTTTCTCTAAAAGCAAAAACAAAACAAACTCATGCTGAAAAACATAACTCTGCTCTATTAAAAACGAACATTATAAAAGAAAATAACCTGTAACTATCCAAGAATATTGACAGCTCTTAAATACAGTCTTAGAAATGCAAGGCATCAGAGATCATGGATCTTTAAATTGGGTTTGTCTTTACATCGCCTTGCAACACAGGGGAAAACTATAATGCACTTAAACCCCGTCCGTTTTATTTATGAATAAATTGTTAATTAGGGAAGCCATAATTTAAATTCTCACCTGCAATACGAAAAACCCATAGCAATCCATAATTATGTCCTTCTACTCCAAACACAAAGCCAAAACAACGAGTATTGGGAAGGAAAATGTGCACAATAAAATGATCCAAGCACACACACAATTAATTCAGATGATCCATTACAAAACCATCTTAAAATACAAATGAAAAATAAAAGGGTGCATACCTTGTCCCAGTGGGATCCCATGTACTCTTCTCTTCTCTTTAGCATTATCTTGCCTCATAACCCCAACCAACTAGAGCCAAACTCCACTCCCTCCTAACCCAAACCAACTATATCTAATTTCCTCTACCTCTCCACCCAAACTGAAAAGAGAAAACCAAAACCAAGCCAAAATAAAAATTCTAAAATAAAAGAAAAAAAACAAAAACCCAGAGAGAGACACAGTAACAATTATTCAATTAAGCATGGCCATGCTGGAAAAACAGCAAAAACAAACCAGAAAACTGGTAAAAACATCTAACAAATCTTATTTCTTCTCTCGCTCAGGCAACTCACAAATTAAATTCCACGCACTGGTATGGATCGCCCGATTGTGAAGCTCCACCGTTAGCATGAGATGGAACAATACCAAATGTAAAAAGACATAATCAGGGAAGCTAGAAAACAACGCCCACATGCATGGCTCCTCTGCGCATTCATTTCCTGTCATAAGGACGGAATGCCCATCCTCGCCTCGCTTCACCTGTACAACCTCCCTAATGCCGCAGGCTTATACTAATTATATCGATATCGGACTGGATGGGATATTTATGTTTTAGGGATTTCATTTCGTATTTGGAATCCGACAGGCTGGCACCAAGTGAGGTGGTTATAGCTTTTATAAAAATTTGAAATGTGGTCGTTGAGTTTGAAATCAAAATTCACCCTCCACCTCCGTATATATATATAATTAAAATATTGCTTTGATATTAATGTTTGAATTTCTTCTTTAATTATTATTATTATTTGCTCATGAATATGGTAGAGTTTAAAAGGATTGGGTTATTTATTTTTAAGAAATATAATAAGAATATTACAAATGAAAAATTACATAATGTACAAAAAACCCATTCATTTACAAGAACTTACGAAAAAGGAATCCCTGCCAATGACAAAGACCCCCCACCCTACTACAGAACTCACCAGACTAATGAGAAACAAACATGGGAAGGCAACAAGAACACCCAACCACTAGGGAAGTTCCGGAAAAACACACTCCCTGGAGCCCACAAACGACAACAGTCACCCCCACCTGCACAATACCCACACGCCATGGAAGAGGGAAAAGACGCGCCAAACAGGATGAATAGATATAACCCATCTGGCCCCACAAACCAACATGTTCAATCCAAACCGTTGATCCACGTTGTTGGATCCAACGGCCAGGAATCATATCGCGCAATCTAACACAACGGAACGATAGTGTGCGATCGAGGGCAGTTTCCAAATCTACCACCCTCCCACGTGTTGTAATCCCTATGGGATCGCTACCGAAACTGCAAAACCACAAACCGCTCAAGCATCGTGTGATCTCCGAAAAGCCAACTGGGGCGTGTTTTTCAAGCCTGAAAGATGAAATGGGGAAAATTCCAGCTACCGGAAAAACTAACCTCGCGTTCTGCCTATTCCTACTATGGAATTTGAACCCGATACTGTGCATGTTTGGGAAATGACCAAGCAAATTGCCATCCGAAAAACTGGGACCCCATTCAACTGACTCCTGGATAAAATGAGGCATAACTTAGCTTGCCCTCCTGCCAAGTACATACTGATAGGTTGCAGTGGTTCTTGCCAGAAAAATCAATTCATGCTTGTCATCCTGGCCCGATATCGAACAACTTCTCTGTCTTTTGTAGCTTGTTCCTCGGAGAGAGCCTTTAAACGGTTTTGTGGTATCTCCTGACACTTTTTCGCCATCCTGCAATATGCATTGTTCACACCTTCGTTGGTGAGTGAGTCTGCTAGCTTATTGGCAGTTCGTCGAACATGGTTGAAATTAACTGTTCAAAGCCCCTCGAGGTGAACTTGGATTCTTTGGTAAACGTGGATTAGTTTCCAATGATTTGAGACTTTCTCTGGCCGAGTACCATAGTTGATTCTTTTCACAGAGTTAATGGTAATCTCTGAGTCCGCTTCTATAATGACATTTGAGCCATGGTTCTGAGTGAGAAACTCTAGACATTGTTCCAGAGCCATTAATTCCGCCATATTATTTGTGGCTCTTCCTAAATGGCAGTGGAAGATAACGATAATACTGCGCTCTTCATCTCTTAAAACTCCTCCAAAACGAGTTGTTCCGAGGTTTCCTTTTGAAGCCCCATCAATGTTGTATTTCAGATAGCCTTTCGGTGGAGGTTGCGGGAAATCCTTTTCTGTAACCATAGCTATGTCCTTCCTGATTAGTCCTTGAGGAGTAATCCCTTGCATTACCAGTTGCCTGAGAGTTCTCAGCTCAGTCTCAGAGGGGGGATTCTTGGGGATATTGCACACTGTGGTGCTAACAGTCTCCAGGGGCTGTTCTAGGATCAGATCAAGCAGACGATGAGGGATAGACTTTTCATTCTTGAAAATTCTTTTATTCCTTTCTTTCCAAACATTCCAGATAATGAAGGTTGGCATGAAGGCCCACGCCAAATTAAGGAACTCATTCTCCGAATAGTTTCTTCTCCACTTGTTTAGGGTATTTGTGATACTACTTCGGTCCCTATCTGTCTGTTGGAAAATGGTAGAGAAAGAATCCCACAGCGAGGTGGTGTAAGCGCAGCTGTTGAGAATGTGCTCCATTGCCTCCTCCTGCTCTTCACAGAGCTGGAATCTGGTAGGCCCCATAACCCCCCTTTTCCTAATGTTGTCCCGAGTTAAAATTTTCTTATAATGAACCAACCACATGAAAAGCTTGATCTTCATCCAACCTTGGTGCTTCTAGAGGTACTGGGAGGTCTTTTCTGGAACACTGGAATCAAGCCCAAGGAGAATACCGTTAGCTTCCTTAAGATTAAATGTGCCTTTATTGTTATTGCCCCATCTCAACTGATCCTGCCCCTCTGTTACCGAAATCATCCTTTGTTTTAGCAAGCTCCAAAGAGCCTCTGCTTTTACTTTTATGGGGCTATCATCTCCACAGTCCATTTTTCTCCAGCTTCTCCACTTTCTGGAGATCTCACCAAGATCCTAGAAATCCTTTACTTTGTTTAACCATTGGGAATCTGGTTCCTACTTGAGGCTTAAAAATCCTCTGTTAACAGCATTGGCTCTTGTTTCCATTTGTCCTCCCAGAAGAGTGCAAGCTCTCCTGCTCTGATTTCCCATAAACTGTTTTTTTGAACTAGGATTCTGTTTTCCCGGGCTCTATTCGTAATGTGAGAGCCTTTTAAATTTCCAGACATTCTTATGAGATCATTAGTGTGCCAAGAGCTGGCATATTTCTCTTTCGAGATCCTTGCCCACTGGGTTTTTGGCTCTTGAACCCATCGCCACCAAAGCTTGGTTCCTAGAGCTTTACTAAGAATCTCCTGATCATCCAAGCCTAGGCCCCCGTGGCTCTTGGGTTTATAGATTTTATCCCAAGAAACCATGGCCCATTTCTTCTTTGTTTCCTCCTTACCCTAGAGGAAATCCCTTTGGATATTCCTGAATTGCTCTAAAACACCTTTGGGATCTAGGAGGGCCGATAACATGAAAACCGGGACAGATTGCAGAACCGACTTTGTCAGAACCAACCTGCCTGCCAGGTTCAAGACTTTGAAGGTCCATTTTTTGACTCTGTCCTGCAACTTATTAGGCACCGGTTCCCAGATACTCTTGTGCATTGGTCTGGCTGTGAGAGGAACTCCCAAATACTTTGTGGGGAGGGAATCCCTTTGGAAGCCAAGAATTCTTGAAATATTTCTCTGAATAGCAATGTTAGTGTTTAAGAAGGAGATTTTTGACTTAGAGAGTTTGACTTCCATAACTGTAGCCATGGCAAATTCCTTCAGGATTTTATTGTAGGCTAAAGCTTCTTTGACTGTGGGAATTCCTTGCTGCATGGTATCATCTACAAATTGTTGGTGACTCGGAGCTTGACCATTCTTAGATAATTGAAGACCTTTGATTTTGCCCATTGCCTTGGCATGCTTAATGGACCTTCCAAGTCCCTCCATCATGAGAATGAAAAGAAAGGGAGAGAGCGGGTCTCCCTGCCTGGCGCCTCTAGAAGGAATGAAGATATCCGAGGGAGAACCATTCACCAAAATTGAAAAGCTAGAAGTAGTCACCAGAGCCATGACACATCTGACCCAGTTGTGGTCGAACCCAAAAGGAGTGAGAACCTTCTTGATGTAAATCCAATTCACCTTGTCATACGCTTTCACAATACCCAATTGCATGATCATCCCCATCTGCCTTTTATTGGTAAGCGTGTGGACCACCTCATGGGCTTTAATAATGTTATTTAAAATTTGTCTACCCTCCACATAACCTGATTGTTCCTCTGCCACTATAGAAGGAAGGAGAGGTTTTAGTCTATCAGCCACTCCCTTAGATATTATCTTGTATACCACATTACATAAATCTATGGGTCTGTACTTATCTGCAATTTGAGTTGAATCCTGTTTGGGGATCAGGGAGATGAAGGAGGTGTTGAGGGCTTTCAGGATAGTATTGCTACCCCTGGAATCCTCAACCACATTCAGAATACCCTGTATGACAATATGCCAACAAGCTTTAAGAAAATGCACATTAAAACCATCCGGGCCTGGTGCTTTGCAATTCTGCATGTCTTTGAGAACCTCGCTGACCTCCTCTTCAGTAACAAGTCTATTAAGGTCTAATTTTCCTCTCTAGGCACCAAATTAGGGATATGCCTTGTAATTTCCCTCATGGATTGTTCCCTGTCTAGATTATTTTCCCGAGTGATGTTTCGGAAATGCTGAGCAAGTATAGCTTCAATATTCTTATGAGTGTTCTCAAGCTCCCCATTCTCATCTTTGATCGTAGAGATTATTTTGTATGCTCTATTAGCGATAGTGGATCTGTGGAAAAACCTTGTATTCCGCTCTCCTTCCTTGAGCCATTGAACTCTAGACTTTTGCCTCCAAAATATTTCCTCTTATTTGCATAGATTTTCACATTCTTGATGGTGTTTATCACCCTGATCACTTTTGAATTTTTCAAAGGCATCTTTGATGAGTGCCTCGTTAAGTTCCTAAATTTTGATTTCCAAAGATTTTTTATTCACAAAAATGTTCCCAAAATCCTTCTTGTTCCATTCTTTGAGCCTGAACTTGATATGCTTTAGTCTTTTATGAAGGAGGTACATTTTTGATCCCTGGAATTGCAAGTCTTCAGACCACCATTTTTCAATGTTACTGGTGAAGTTCGGGTGGGAGAGCGAGATATTCTCGAACCTGAAGGGCCTATTCCTCGGAGAAACCATACCCTTGATTTCCAATTGAATCGGCCAGTGATCAGAACCTCCAAAGGGAAGAACTCTTGCTGATATTTCTTTATCTATAAGCATAAGCTCCTCTGATATCATAAACCTGTCTAATTTAGAGGCTACCTGTGCCTCACCTCCTCTTTTGTTGTTCCAGGTAAAAAGGTTATTGCTCAATTCTGAATCAACCATTTTCATATCATCTGTGAATGATTGGAACGCTAAGGAGTCTTTGTTTAGCGCTCTCGTACCTCCTTTTTTTTCCCGAAAGAGATTTTATCATATTAAAATCACCTCCCATAATGCACGGAATTCCAACCTGTTTGTTCCTGAGATCAATTAGGGATTCTAGCAATTTGAGTTTGTCATCTATTCTTTGAGGATCATAAACATTTGTGACCAGGAAGGTTTTTGAAACCCCCACTGGTTGAATGACCACTCATAAGTAATTTCTAGATGCCTCTTCATCTATTATGCTGACTTTTTGGGGATTCCAAAGAGTGAGAATGCCCCTCGCTGTGTTTTCAACTTTAACCTCTAGAAACTCAAATCTATTGAGCAATTTGCCATGAATTAGTTTTAATTTATGAATGGAACATTTCGTTTCCTCGATGAAGATCATATTCGACATTTCTTGTTTCATTCTATAACAAGCATTATTTGCCTTCTTTTACTACCTAGACCTCTGATATTCCACGATGTGAACTTCATAATTAAATATTTGTAAAGGAGTAACTCGTTAGGTCTTTCATCTTACCCGAGTCTATCACTAACTTTCCACACTCCATGAAGAGGTCCTTCTGCTTTTTCATGCCCCTCTTCTTTCCTGCATTTCTAGTAGCTAATCTTGGAGTTGATTTCATTGTTTTCACACCTTTGTACTCCTGCTTGTCAATGGTTTTTCCTTTATCTAACCCCCTTTCCTCAATTTTCCATAAAAACAACTGTTGTATTCTGTTGCAGTGTTATTGGGGTAGTGAATCTATCCCTCCCGTGGTTCCCTACATCAAGAACCCTTCCAGATCTAGGTGTTCCTTATCTGGAATTTCCTGAAGTTCATGGTCCTCCAGATCTGTTTCACTCTAGGTCATATCTTCATCCATCTCTAGCTCAGTTTCACTCATCATAGTTTCTTTCTTATTACCAATCTCGTGTTGGGATGCAGTTTTCTTCCTTTTCCTTTTCATTAGGTCCGTCCTCCATAGGTTGGTCTTCATTTGCCATTTCTTCATTCTCTTCGAGTCCTTGATACCTATTCTGACTGGCCTTTTGACCCTCATTACGATGTTGCTTTGATCCTTTTTAACCTCATTTCCCTTTACTTGCCACTTTCTGAAAGCTTTCTTTGTCCTTCATTGCATTAGTTTTTCTCTTGTTGTCTGCTCTACTAAGAGGGAAATCTCTGAACAAGCGTCCATGTTCGTGGCATTTACGACATCTGAACAGTATATGCTCATAGTCCACAATTTGCACCCATTCCTCATCAAAAAATTTCAGGATGACTCCATATGGAAGGGCTCCTCATAGATCCATTTCTACGCACATCCTTGCATAGGAAGTGTATTTTCCCCTTCTTATGGCTTCTGAAGCTTTGACAAAATGACCTAGTTTGTTGCCAAAGGGAGCAAAGTGATTCAGTTTGCCAGTAATCAAGAGGTAGAGAATAGAGCCTTACCCAGACAGGTACCGAAGTGAAAGTCTCCCGCCCTGGAACAAAGTTCATCATCCAAGGCTGTATATAGAGGCTAGCTGCTGCATAAAAGTAGGGTCCTCCTTCGAATATTCTGTCTTTGTCTTCGATATTTGTGAACACCACAGTGAAAAGTCCCTTTGACCCAAGATGAAGATCGATGCTTCCTTTGGGTTTCGAGTGGTACTTGATCCATGTTTGTAAAGCCTTTTCAGTGGGCCATAGTCCCATGAATTTGCAGATTATAGCGTAAGTGCCCATATGTTCCGTGTGCACCTGCAGTGCAGGATTATTTAACACTACTCTCCACAGTCCTTTTTGTTTATTGTCCCTTGTTCCCTGGCTTTTGTCATCTTCCTCCTTATCTTTGGTGTTGCCATTTTCCTTGGGCCTGGCCCCATGTGTCTCCTTTTCATTATTTCGTTTTTCTTCTTCCAAAGAACCTCTGACATTACCGAGTGGGGACTTGCCTCTGCTGGCAATGGCGTCCTTGTAAGAGGGAGTCGAGCTCCCTCCTCTGCAGCCCTCCATTAGGAGCAAGCATTGAAACTCTCAGAAACCCTGGCTGCACGTCTCCTCCCACTCTGCGTTCTAGATGAACTTTGATATATCCAAAAATATAACTACCTCTTATTATATATAGGTCATTTTAAATAAATTATATATACGTTTAATTAAAAAACTACAAATTATAATAAAAATATATTTTCTATTGTACAACTTCAAATT
>APFE030507553.1:0-17672 GCA_000404065.3 Pinus taeda | reverse complement strand
TTTTATTATTAAAATTTTATTTATAAAATAGGATTGGGTTATGGAGTGAATATCAATATAGATTTATGTTAATTCTGAATTTATCAAGTTTTATGATGATCAAATCTCTTTTTACTTTAAAAGAGATTTGCTTCCCAAAAAATTTAATTCCTCTCTTCCTTTTATAGATCTAGAATTAAGACGAATTTATGTCAATTTAATTATTAATTATAATTATTAATTATAATTATAATAATAATTATTAATTTTTTCTTGTTAGTGTTGCAGCACAAGTGCATAATCAGTGCAGGGTTGTAGTTGATCACTCATACCCATGGGCATATTTTGATGGAGCATCCCTTGCTAGGGTGAACTTGGGGGAAGAGCTATTCTATTTCTTCGTGAAAATCATTATTTTAAGTTTCATAGTGGTCTTGGCATGGGATCGAAAAATCATGCAGAATTCTTGTTTTTCATTGAAAAAATGTAGACATTTACATATAAAATTATTAATTGTATGTATTTTTTTTCGAGTTAAAATATTAAAGAAAACATTACAACATATTTTCTATTTATGTTTTTAATTTTTAATTTTTTTTATTACTCTGAATCTACCAAATATTCAACCAAATCAAATCTGCTTAACTCTTAAAAAAATTTGCATCTCAAAAAATTTGATTAATAATTTTATCTTCATAATTACATTGCATAACATAACCTGTCAAAGCATGAGATTAGCTCAAACACTCGTCTGACTCGTCATGCTGCCCTGCAAAGTTTTTGATGAACGAAGCTGTTGGCCTCTTTTGAGGCCCGGCAAACTGGTGTACGTGAACTTGACCTTTTATCATGGATCTATATTTTTCATTTTATGTAATTTTTTATTGGAATTAAAAATTTAGAAAACTAGTTTAAATTGAAAAATATTAATATTAAATTCTAAAATTTAAATAGAGTAAAAAAATTTCAAAAGTGGAGTTTGAAAGTGGTCATTTTTCTGCTTTGATATGATATCAGTTTACATCAAAGGGAGTTGTAGTTTTTTATTATATTTAGGACATGTGACATCATTTTATTGATTATGGTATGAAGTGGATACAAAGTTAAACCTCATTTGCCATGAAGTGGGCACAAAGTTAAACCTCATTTTGTTATTGCACGCAGTATAGAGAGGTAAAAGAAAGCACACCGGGAAAAATTGATAGTATAGATTGCAAGCTAACAATTATAGCAAAGAGATTAAAGATTCTATCTGACCATCCATCACTGATGTTTAGAGATTCTATCATAATAGTCTTTTTTGTTTTCTCATATTGAAAGAAAGAAAATTATTTTAATATCGACTCGGTTAAAGATATTCTATGGGACAAATTGTTTCTTCATCTGATTGATGTATTTCACTCTTTCCTTGTAAAGCCTCACCATAAAAGCTCTTAGCTTCTCGACAAACCCCTAACTAAATAGATTATTCTCAATATATATTAACATTAATATAACCCATCCATTTATATAACTTACTATTTACAAAATATTTTACTTAAAAAAACTACCTTAAAATTATGAACTTACTGGCCTCATTTCTTTTCAAAAAGATCATTAACTAAAAAAAATGTAATTATGTAATTTTCATTTAACCTAATATAATGCGAGCAACTTCAAATCTAAAATATAATTTCAAATTTTGAAATTTAAAATATAATTTTACTTGGTAAGTACAGAAATAAATTTAAAATACAATCTTACACCATAAACACCAATATAGATGCTCCACAATAAATTTAATAAAATAAAAAATTAATAGTAAAAAAATTCAAAATTACGCGTCTAGTTTCTTTATTTGTTTCGTTAATTTTCTTTTCCGAAGTCATTGAAGAGTCGTTAGTTTTATCAGAAACAAATAATATAATTATCAGAACCTCCGAATTCAAAGTCAAAGTCCTCGCCATGGCCGTTTTTATATTCGAAGAAACTTCCGTCGTCCGCATTACTAAATAGCTTGCAATTGATTATTAAGTTGATTTTACTAGAGTTTCAATTATATATTTTATAGTTGAGACATTTTAATTTATAATTAAAGTTTTAAATATGATTCTTAAGTTTATTTATAATTAATTACTATAAATTTTAGACGTTCAATAACAATTTTTTCTATATTTTTTTATATTAAAATTTGAATCATTAGTATACGATTCCATCTTAATTAATCAAGTTTGTAAGAAAATAGAAATAAAGAAAATTCTGCTTTTTTAAAAATTTAATTTACTTTCACCCTTTTAGTAGACTCGTTAGAACCTGAATCTAGATTAATAATTATTAATTATAGTTAATAATTATTATTAATTATTATTTTTTCCTTAATTCAATGTTGCAGCTCAGGTTTTGGCCACTTTTAATCTCCTTCTTATAAGGATAACAAGGAATAATAAATGCAGGGTTGTAGCTATAGAAGTTGACCACTCATACTCTCATACCCCTCACCATATTTTGATTGAGCATCCCTTGCTAGGGTGAATGTGGGGGCAGCTATTTTATGTATTGGTGAAGATTATTATTTTAAGTTTTAGAGTGGTCTTGGCAGGGATTAAACAATTATGTAGAGTTATCTAGTCTCCAAATTATTTTGTTTGCCACTAAAAGTGGATGTAGATATTTACATATAAAATTATTATTATTATTACTAACACCTGATATTGCAAAGGAAATGTCCTAAAGCCATAACATAGGTTAGAGTAGAAGATAAGAATGGAAAGCTAACAAACATTGAATTCAACTTATTCAGCGAACATATATACATAGTGAAACATTCAAAGTTAATTTTGATCATGAAGGGAATTCTCTGTGGCCAAAATAATAAACTCCTCACTACATATGAAATGAAAAGAATCCTAGTATGTTGCTTGAAATATTGGATTAATATATGTGAAGTTTGGACCTCATCCTCACTAATAAAATTGACTACAGCTGATAAGGACTCAATAAAAGCCCCACTGATTTTGTTCATGTTTTTGATGCACACAAGATTAACATGTTCATTCAAAATTTAAAATTCCATAACATATTGACTTTTGAAATGAAACTTTTTGTTAATGTAACTCGAGGGGAACACAATGCTTGCATCAAAAGCAAGAGCTCAAGCCTCCATATCACTTGTCACATATTTATCTAAATCTTTTCCACTTGGCCATGCATGAGTTGTGCCTCTACCACTTAGCCATGCATAACTAGTGCCTTTTCCAAATCCCCACTCTGAAATCAAAATAAAAGTGACACAACACTTCATATGGAACCAAGTATGTTTTTAAAAATATGAAGCTATATTATCTATATATTATTTAAGATGGATCTATGTTGGTAAATAATAATGAGGAGCTTATCATGGAGGAACTTATTAGAATTGAAATAATCTCAAATCCCTAGGAAATTGGAAAGTAATGGACTATTTTACTAAATAAAATTTTCTTACATATAAATGAACCTTATAAATAATAATGAGGAACTTATCATGGACGAATTTATTAGAATTGGAATAATCTCAAATTCCTAGGAAATTGGTAGGCGTTGAAGTGGCACTAATCTATTTTTTTTTTTTTTTTTTTTTTTTGTTAAAAGTCAATGCAACCTAACCAACTCTTTAATACACTACAACCATTGATAAGCATTAAGATTAAGCATATATATTCCCTTAAAAATCAATCTATCCCTCAATGAAAAAATAAAATAAAAATTAATACCCTCATCCACCTTAAGTTGAAATAAGAAGTCTTCAACAATTACATATTTATATTTATTAAAATTTCATCTATAAAATGGATTGGTTTACTTAATGAATATTATGATTATTAAAATTTACTATGATGAATATACAACTTGAGTGGGCCTAATGGTTAAGAGTATGTGTTTCCTCCTAAGAGGTCACAAGTTCAAAATTGAGGGGGGTATGTATGCCTTCGTATATTTACTAGTAAAAAAATTGCAAAATAATACATATTAACTAATTATGTAAATTTTGTTAGAGTTAATGTTTTCAAATAAAAAATAATGATATCTTTATTTTAAATATATATACAACTTAATGAAATATGGTGTAAAAAATAAATATATAAAATTGAATTTGTAGCAAGAAAAGACTCCATTTGACTAGTGCCTTAGTTAAATAGAGAAAATTCATTTTTCCACATCAACGAAATTGGATTGCAGTGGTTTTTGACTAATGCCTTAGTTAAATAGAGAAAAGTCGTTTTTCCACATCAACGGATGACTTGGATTGTAGTTAACTGGAGTGACATGGCTTTGTCTCCTAGTTACTTTAGTAAATTCGACTTATAGGCTAGATTAGAGTTATGCATGGGTGGATTGCAGTTTTTGACTAGTGCCTTAGTCAAATAGAGACTTCGTTTTTCGACATCAACAAATGACTTGGATTGTAGTTAGCTGGAGTAACATGGCTTTGTCTCCTAGTTACATTAGTAAATTTGAGTTATAGGCTAGAAGTAGAGTTATGCATGGGTTGATTGCTAAAATTTAGCAATCTAGTTGAGGATTGTAGTTAGCTGGAGTGACATGGCATTGTCTGCTAGTTACATTAGTAAATTCAAGTTATAGGCTAGAAGTAGAGTTATACATGGGTTGATTGCTAAAATTTAGCAATCTAGTTGAGTTATCATTAGTTAAACTCATTTAACTGAGCTCTAGTCATTAGTTGAGTCAGTTTAAGGTCATTTGAGTAGTTATGATAGTTGTTAACTCACTGATCTCTCAGTTAAGTAGTCAATCAACTAAAAATAAACCCAAGCATGCATTGAATTCAAATTTCTTAGTTGAGTGGATGGAAAAGGCACATTTGTATTTATAATTGTATATTATTGAGTGTACAATGCTTTTGCATTAAGCAAGTGATCAATTCCCCTTGGATTCTCGCAAATAAGGAATTCCCTATTATTTAGGAGCTTAATTCCTGCAAGATTGCTCAAGGAAATAGGAGGTTGGTTAAGGCTTGAATTGGCTAAGTGTTGGCCAGAGCAGGCCAAGAAGTAGGAGAATAGTTTTACAATGTATGGTGTGCTTTAGAGTTGAAGCAAAACATTGTAGTTGTTTCTCTTCTCATCTGAATTAATGAAAAGCAGTGGAGGGGATTTTCCTAGTTGGGTTCCCCTGTAAAATCATTGTGTTCCTTGTGTTTTGATGGTTGCATGTTATTTCAGGTGTTTCTATCGTGTGTTTTCCTTTTTGCAAAATAGTAGAAGAAATTTATGTCTCTTAATTTCAGTTCGATTTCATAAGCAGTAGAAAATTTCTTGTAATTTCTAAATGGTATCAGAGCCTCAAAAGACTACATAGAAACCTTGTTCCAAATTTTCTCTTAGATAAATTTCAATTTGCATAGTTTTTTCTGCAGATTCTCTTCAATGTAGGAAAAACATGTTTCAACGAATTGAGTCTAGAGTATGCATTGGAGGGCACCTCGAATTTTTGTGCTTGGAAAGACAAAATGGAAGTTGTCTTGGCTGATAATGGAGTATGGAAATATAAAAAAAAGAAATTTTCCAAAACCGACAATATTAGATGCACAAGCACTTGCTCAGTGAAAGAAAGACACAAAAAGAGTCATGAGGATTATTTTGTAGGGTGTCAGAGATCATGTGGTTTCGAACTTGCATGGAAAGGAAATACCTTTTGCAATGTGGAAAACTCTCACAGATCTATTCTAGAGCCACAATGATGCAGGAAATTTGCATTGAGAGATAAACTCAAGATCATTTGAATGCAAAAAAATGAAACGATTCCTCAATACCTATCTAGATTCACTTAGGTTTGAGATGAACTTGGAGGAGTAGGATAAAATGTGCCATTATATGAACTTGTAATATTAGCATTCCTTGGCCTTCCAAAATATTGGCACAACTATTAAGATTTGGTTAATGGAAGAGACAAGCTACCAGATTGGGAGAGACTTTCGTCTAATTTGGTGCAGAAGGAGATCGTAAGAAACAATAGAGATGGTGTCACATACATTGCAGATGAGGAAGAAAATTGTGCTCTAGTTGGAAAAGTAAAGAAGGCCAAATCCATGAAGTCCCAAGGTGAGACAGAATCTAGCCAGAATAATGGCAAGAAAAAGGACCTTACCAAAATAAAATGTGTTCACTACCATGAATATGGACACTATGCAACCAAGTGTCTGCACAAGAAATCCCACAAGGTGACTACATCAAGAGCATGAGGAGATGCTTTGGCATCTCAATTCGAGTTATATTTCACCCTCTTTTCTTGCATGGAAAGATCAATAAGAGGGAGTAAGCCATCCAATGTGCTCTGGAAACCATCCCAAAAGTAAGAATATCGTTGACAGAAAACAAATGTGAAACAATAATCCTGTTAGCCAATCTATGACCATTGATAATACTTGAGACCTTTGCCTTATTAATTTTTAGACTTATAACATCCATGACCGGTATGAAGAGAAGGGAGAAATATAACATCTCTGTCCCAATCCCCTTCCCACCTGGAAAAAACTTGATGGGAATCCATTAACGAGAACAGTGGACCACACCAAAGTAACACATGCCATTATCCAATCCACATTGCGCACAGTGAGTCCAATTTTGGTCAATATAAGTCACAGGAAAGACTAGTCTACATATTCACATGCCTTTTGTAAATCCACCTTCATAACTACTGCTTCCAGTTTCTTAGTGTCAATGGTGTGAATGCTTTCTTGAGCCGTGGTGATATCATCATGAATCATATGATTAAGTAGGAAGCTAAATTGTTTCCTAGAGATAAATTACGAGAGAGTTTTCTTCGTGCACTCTGCTATAAATTTGAAATTATTTTGTAAATGATACTACATAGAGATAAAGGCCTGAAATTCTGGAAGGAAGAAGGGTCGTTTTTTTTGGAATAAGAGCAAAGGAAGTGGAGTTAATGGCCCCAAAAATCTGTCCAGTAAGTCAAGATTCTTCAACCAAGTCCAGGATGTCCTATCCCATCAAATCAAAGAAGTGTATGAAAATATTCATTGTCCAACCATCCAAGCCTAGACATTTATCTTTCACAAAGTATTTGAAGCCCTAAAGTATCTCCTCATGAGAAACAGAGTCAAATAGACCTTCAGTTTTTTCCTCATCAAACATGGTCAGATATTCCTCCAATCCCCATATCTGATCCTCGATGCTAACTCTTACCTGGGCCTTGTAGAAATTCTCAAAATATGTGACAACTTCTCTTTGAATATCCTCCATAGAATGTACTGACTCCCCATTATTAGATTTAATATGCCAAATAACATTGATGTTTCACTTGTGATTCACAAAGTGGTGAAAGAAACAAGTATTTCTATCACCTTCACTAAGCATATAGCCCTACTCTTGAGGTGTAAGGTAGTCTCTTATATCTCTAATATGTGCCTCTTCTTCACCTACAACTCTTTTAGACAATTTAGTAAAGAGTGAGAAGGCACCATCTGTTCCATTATCCTTCCAACACTATCAATTTCTTCCACGATCAACTTCAATTCTGATAATAGAAGATTTTTTTTATTACATTCCTAGGGTCTCACTCTACTCTTCAGAAAAGTAAGCTTTTGTGTGATCACATGCATGGTTGATGTCCCTAGCTCCTCCTCCACTATTTTCTAAGAAGTATTAAGCAGTTTATTAAAATATTCATCCTCCAACCATACTTTGTTGAATTTGAATGGGATACCCTTACTGACATTCTCCTTCCTCAATTGAAGAACTATAGGAAGATAATCAGAGATGAACGTACGATCAATCATGATTAGAGACTAAAGTGTCACAACCTTTCTCAAATCATGTAACTATCCCCTAAAATCCCCTCAAGTTATGGAAAGCCCTAGTAATTCCACATTTAAATAGAGCCCTCAATACAATCTAGAAATGGTTATGGCATGAATAATCCCAATACATAAAGAATGGCTTACAATTTTCTTTCACATCTCAAAAATTTGAATTATTTTAAATTAGGTAAAAAAAATAAAAATTAACTCAAACATATAGGAATAATAGATAAATAAAAATCAACAAATTAAAAATAAATAAATAACTAATAATTTGCTTATTTTAACTATTTATTTGGATCCTATAATGTTCCATTTTATTTTATATTATTTATCCTTTTTACTATTAAAAATTAATCATTGTATCTATGATATAAATATTTGATATCTTGATCTTGCTCTCCAACTTTGTCCTGATGATGAACCTTAATGGGGGTATGTAATGTGTCGGCCCTAAGATATCTATGTGATTTCTCTGGAAGATCTTTGCTTAAATCATGAATAATAGAAGCCTTCAATCTAAGCAATTAACTCAGTATTATATCTTTTTTGTAAACTTGGTAGGACTCTCCAATTTTCGAGTTTACATGTCCATTATTCACTTTGCTAGGGGGGGAGGGTAGCACAAGATTCCAACCCAAGATCTCTGGTTCAGTGAGACTTCATTCCACAGCCATCGCCACTTGAGCTACCTTAGGCAGACTAACTCAGTATTATTTTAACCATTACTTTATAAATTATAATTTAATTCAAAATATTTTGGAATAACCCAAAATTATTTCTTAATATTTTAAAATTTAATTATTTTAAAATTAGTAAAATTTTTGAAATTTTTGATATATTTAGCTTATGAACTACCTTTGAAATTGTAAAAAATAAAACACATACAGGAGATAGAATAAAGAGAATCAACCCCTAATCCTAGATAGTCAAACATCACATCTCAGAATTAACCAATATATCATGAAACTATCAAACTCGTCATAATCTATGAAACCAAATAGAGTGTTTGACATGCTTGATTATGTCAAACCCAGTAACACATTATCACGCAGGATCATTGTAAATACACCCTTATTATAATCAATGGGGATAAATGTAATAACAAAGCATCGCCTTACTTTCACCTTGGCTCCACAATGCTTAATGAAATATTACCACCTACAGAGTGGACATTAAATGGAATCCTATAAGTAGCTACTTCCAATGATCAATTATTGCTTGATGTGTCGTTAGGGTATCACACAAGATTAGTTTTTAGATGTTCAACTTGGTCCGAAGTGGTTAATACACTCTGCTCATTTATGAAAGTAGACCTTGTGGGTGGAGGAATATGTTCTTCCCCACCTGTCAGGATGGACACCACCTGTGACATTGAAGGCCTCAATGTTGCACCTACTTGAGTGCATAGAAGACCAATTTTAATCACTCTAATCCCTTCTTCCCATGAGCAACTACCCTCCAATGTGGCATTCATAAACTTCTATTCCTCTATCTTTGTTATATCGTCTCCACGCTTAGTAATAACCAATATCAACAAAACCATAAAAAATTAGTTAGCAAGGAATCATAGTTTTTGGACATTTTAGAAAATTCTACTTTAAAGATGAGTTCCACATGTGCCATACAACTTCAATTAGAAACTCCCTGTGTTGAGAGATATTGTTGTACTTCTTTCTTCCATTGATAATCTCGAGTAAAAGCACTCCAAAGCTGAATAGATCTTATTTCTATGTCAATTGTCCACGTAAGGTGTACTTAGGCACAATGTAACACTGCACAATCAAATCTCCATCTCTTAACCATATTAAATTTATATGATCCTTTCTCATATATATGAGTTGTAATAGGTTCATATCCTACAATTTATCGAATAAAGTTTGGAACATTAAGAGATTGAACTATAGGGAGAATTGTTACAAAGTTCCTGCAACTCTGGTGTTAACGTGGCTTTCATCTTTTGCAAATAGTTTGGCTAAGCCAAAGTCTACTATTTTGGGTTAGTATTTATTGTCTAGTATAATATTGCTTACTTTTATACCTCTGTGGATGATTCAAATCTCAGACTGCTCGTGAAGATAAGCAAGCCCACATGGAGTCCCAACTATGATTTCATACTTCTCTCTCCAATTAAGTAAATGGTGTTTTGTTGTATATACATATATTGCATCACAAATAGTAAATAGTTGAATCTAAAACTTAGGAATCTATGTGCACAAACTCGAACAATTCTGGGATTCAAGAAAATATCAATAATTTAAATAACAAGCAACAACAAACCGAATATAATCTTCTCGAGACTACTGTTGTGGAGGTATTCATAAAATAGCAGCCTTTTTGATATTTCAATAGAGAAATAAAGAAATCTTAGTAGATTCTAGTGCTAAACATGAGTGATGAGATTTGCCTCATTTAGAAATTCATTGTCTCCTTGAGTTGAACTTATATTCTACACTTAACAGAAACCTCTCTACTGTCAAGTAGAACCCCCTGAAGATCAATGAAATTCAAAATTATTTGTTCTCCATTATAACTAAGTTGGGCTTGCTACCTACTAGTATGTAATTCAGTGGAAGGAAATGATCCTAGGTTCTTAAATTGAAGATGGATCCAAACCCTTGTTCACCAAGTTTGTTTTCTGCTTTAAAATTGAAGGTAGCCTTCCTTATAGTATCATATTTGAAAAGTGAGTTCTAAATTCGACATAGGAGGTGACAAGGTAACTTCCCCTTCCTCATATGTGAAATAAATTACGTAAGGAAATAGGAAAAGAGTTCACCACATACAAGATAATAAGGTGCACACTGAATGATTGAGTAATTTCGGAACCTCTGGTTTGAGAAATTTGTTTTGGGCGAAAACGAAAGAGGCATACGGTTGCAATTAACCCAACTAAAGAAGCCACGGTGCCTAGAGTTATCCCAAGCACATTACATTTTTTTTCTTCTGCCAATTTTCTCACAAAGCCTCATCATTAGATTGGCCATGGTAAATTTTACCAAAATGTACAAAACTAGTTTATTCTTATCATTGTAAAATATGTGAAGGATGATACCATATGATGGAGTTGGTGTCAAGGGGGTAGGAGTATGAGTTTCGTCTACTTACAAAGTGTTAGCATTACATTTGGCATGTTTAATTTCATCAAAATGTACAAAACTAGTATACTCATCATTGTAGAATGTAAATTATGTGAAGGAACATACCAGATGATGGAGGCGGAGTTGATAAAAAGTTATAAATCTCGTAATGCATCTTGCAACCCATGGAAGAGTAGTCCACATCTACTTGTATCTTCAGTAACATTAATACCTCTTTTTATGTAGCCGTCATAAATGTACATGTGAGGAAAAGATGAACCACCTCTTCCATCACCCCACCACATAGATAACATATGTCAGGACCCGAAAAACACCTTCTTGTAAGGTTCTCCCACATGAGTACCCAATTATGGTAGACCAACCACAAAAACACTTCAATTTTAAAGGGACCTCCCATCGCCATGCTTGTGATAGTCATGAGATAGAATTCGAAAGCCTATTCCCCTATGTTATGTAAGAAGATCTTTCTTAACCATAATTTTTATAACATTTTCACACCCTTCCCATGTCATTATATTTTCCTTGTCAATTAACATAATACTTGCATGACTGATCCTAAATCGATATCGATCCCACTCTATTGCAAAAACCTCCAGGAGCCCAATGTCTTTAGAGTTCGAACAAATTAGGATAGGATATGTGGACTATCTATGGCTTGCAAGGTGGATAAGTGTATGGATGCCCAATGGATTTAAGCAGTTGATAATAGGAGCAGAGAGTAAATGTGAGCCTTCCATATCTTAATGGAAACTAGGCCAACTATAATCTTGTCATCCGTGTCGAACTACCAACACAGGTTTCCCACAAGCCACTACTTAGCCTGCATCAAACTTCTCTATACATATAATGGCTTCTTTCTTCGTGAGCTCATTCATTGATCCATGTCTCAAGGCTAACATTATTGTGATATTTATCACTAACAAAATGTTCCAATAAACCTACCCCATTGAATGCTTGCCAATTTTTTTAGCAAGTAGAGCCATATTAAATATTTTTGTCGCTATAATGCCCTATCCCCCATTGACCTCATTCCAAGAGATAACATATAGCTAAACTAAATGAATTATATTTTTCTTTCATGCTCCACCCCAAACGAAATTAATGATTATCACATCTATGTTTTTGATGATTGCTTTGGATAGTTTAGAAAGGTGCATCCAATAAACTGAAATACCCTATATGATAGCTTTGACCATGATTAGTCTTCCTCCGAGGGTCATCCACTTATGATCTCAAAGTGTTATTTTTTTTTCAAACATTTTAATTAATCAGTTCTAGTCCTGACACTTGTACTTGTTTGGCTTTAATAGAAATCCCAAATACCTCAAACTACGTGCCAACCTACTCACTTTAACTTTAAATAGATTGGAAATCTCCCCTATAGCCTCCGCTTCCAATCTCTTAGTAATAAATTTTAATTTTTCTTTGTTCATTATGAGCCCTGACGCATCCCTAAATCTAGTGAGAATATAGTGAAAATTCATCCATTCCTATATATTGGTTTCCCTAGTAAAGAGGACATCATCAACAAACATGAGGTGCGAAATGTTAGTGTATATTGTGACTGCAACTAACAATCATCCCCATTGCTCTGGCTTCTCTGATATCTCTAATTAATCCATTTATGACCAATATAAATAGGAATGCCGATAACACACATCCCTGTCGAAGACCCCTTATGACCTTGAATAAATCGGTTGGAATCCCATTAATGAGAACAACCATTCACTGAAGAAATACATTCCATAATCTAGTTTATGAGCATGCGAGCAAACCTGATTTTGTGCAATATAAAATTAAGGAATTCCCAGTCGACACAATCATAAAGCATTGGTCAAATCAATTCTCACTAGACATGCCTCCAACTTGCGTAATTTGGTTGAGTGGATGCATTCGTGGGAAATGGGCACGATGTCTTGAATTTTTCGACTAGATAAAAAACAAACTGCTCCCATGTAATCAGTATTTTTTACTTGATTAGAAATTAATTTGGAAACAATCTTATACATAGAATTGCATAAGGATATAGGTTTAAAATCTATAAAGGATGAAGGACTAGTATTTTTGGGAATTAGAGCAGTGGAAGTGTCATTAATAAAAGTTGGAATGGAGCCTAGAAGTCATGATTCTTTAACCATGTCCAGTATATCCAGTCCCATTAGGTCTTTGAAGTGTAAGAAAAATTTTACCAACCAACCATCCCAGCCAGGGATTTTGTCATGAGTTAAGGATTTCATTACCTCCTGTAGCTCCTCCATTGATATTAGCCTTGACAACTCTACATTAGTCTCTGCATCCACCATGTAGGGGAAGAGGTTAGTGAATTCCAACTGATTATAGTTTTTTATTCCATCCTTTTCCCTAAACTAACTACAGAAGTAATGAACTGCCTCTTTGTTTATATCCTTCTTCTAAGCCAAGACATTATTCTCCCCATCTCTAATGTTCTATATGGTATTTTTCTTCTTCCTTTTAGAGGATAGGTTGTGAAATTAATGTGTATTCTTGACCCCTTTCACCACCCAAGTAGCCCTACTTTTCAATCTCCATTCTTCCTCTTCTCCTAGTCACTATATTAAGGAGAAACTTATTTATAGATTCAATGAAGAAGTTTGGGCATGTGGGGTCATTCAAGACCACATCCTCCCTATCAGTGTCACTCAAGTCCTTGATAAGTTACTTTTTCTACCTACAAACCCACAACTCTACCTCTACCTTCAACCTTCTCAGCTTGTGAAGGACCACCACCATTTTTGGAAAATGGGGTGGCTCTAATGGAGTGAGCTAGGAGGCTCTGATAATATCATCAAATTCCTTCTCCTATAACCACATGTGATTGAACTTAAAAGGGAGAGCTTGCAAACTAATTTTCCCTATCCATTCAAGGAAGATTGCATGACGGTCATAAATGTCAACGAAGTATATCCAAGATTGGAGTTGGATCATTCTATCATTCAAATGCGTGTACGAGAAACTGGTCCAGCCTTTTGGAAATTCCCTCTAGCCCAGACCGCCCGTTCCTCCACATCGGGCATAGGGAACAAGGGGACAATATCCATAAGAAAGTTATGATTAAATAAATCCTTGAACTAACTTTCTAAAGGATCTAGTTTTCCTTTCTAGCTTGAAACCTCCTCATCTGTCATTATCAAGTTCAAATCTCGAGCCAATATAAGAGAATTTAGGCCCAAAAGCCCACTCACATAAATTCAGTCCCAAAATGTCTTCTGATTAGAGTAGAAAACATATGTATTGACAATATGAAGTTGATGTCTAAAACCCCACATATAGCATGGAAAAAGTATCCTGACAATTGATTTATATGCTTTAAACGAAAAGAATTGGGGATCCCACATGGCTCCTAACCCCCCTCTCCCCCCCCTCATTGAGGGGCCCAAGGAACACATCGCATATATCTCCCAGGTAGGACAAATTTTGATTAAATGGTCCATAACTTTTGTTTTATCAATCATTGTTTCTAGAAAAAGAATGACAAAGGGCTACTTAAGTTTAATAATGTTGAATAGAGATCTCCTTTTATGGCTTAACCCCAAGCCCCTCACATTCATAGAGATCACTATCATTAAGGCGGGGCATATGCAAATATATCCACTCTAATGACCAGAGATATAGAGACCTCCATAGTACCAATATCATTGTTAGAGAAACCTGGATCAATGGGGGGATATTGGGCTCCTCCAAAGCCTCTGAAAAATAAACATTTAGATCTGAATAAAACCCCACGCAGGAGGAAACTTTCTTATATTTAATACCCCACTTCTTCTGAACTATCACATTCTTCCTCGATTCAGGGTTGATAATCAACTCTTGTTCCTAAAAAAACCCTTCTTAATGTTCAACGGCTCAAGGCCAAGAGCCCCCTCTTGGGCCAACATTCCCAAATCTGTATCCTTATATAAAGGTGAGGAGGAATTCCCTCGGTAAGTCCCAAAACGATGGGGCGAGGAACATGCATCCCTTGGGGAACAAAACTTATCAACTACATTCTCCTTGGTCATGTAAGTAGGTGAGTGGGACACTAGAATTTTTCTTAATGTGGCTTCTGACGATAAGGAGGCCTGTAAATGAGCTTGGCCCATAGACCCACCTTGTCCATGCACTAAAGGAGCCAAAATAGTAGTTTGTACTTACTTAATTGATGTCACAAAAGAATTAAAAGGAATATTGAATCCTCTAGTGTGGTCGATTGGTCTGTAATTCGAGACCAAAGGACCAAATCACCTTCAAAGGATGTGTCTCGATATTTCGCCATCCGTGAAGATGCCAATCTTGGCCCTTCCAAGACCCAATGCCCCAAAAAAACATTGGGCATTCTACAATCAAGTGTCTTGTGGCATGACAACCCAGGCACCTAAAGGGAACACCCCAATAGTTAACCTGTTGTTGGAAAGAAAACGACCCCCAAATGATATCCAACGTAGTCGAAAGGCCCCCTATGAATTCAAATTCCAATAGGACCTAGACAACCCTTTTATCTAGAGCTCCTAGGAAACCCAAAAAACTACTAATCTTATTTGCAATCTCCTCAATGTTTATCTTGAACCAAAGCTCCAACGGAAGCCCTAGAAGCTTCGTCGATAGAAATTTCCGCTTAGGAATATATAACCAAATCTCCTCAATCTCTATAATTATATTGAAAAACTAAAAAAAATTGAATTTCCATCCAGGTCACAATATTTAGAACATTCAAATAGCTATCTAAAACAGAATATTTACAAATCTCGACTTGTCATGAAGAGAATTTTAGCTTTAAAATTAAACTTTATCTTCACTATATAGATAATGATTTGAGTGAAATAAGTATAAAAAATAAAAGAAGATATCTCTATTAGTAAAATATGTCAAGAATGAACAATCATTTAAAACAACTCTAAAAGTATGATAGATATAATGTGAAAAGTGTCACAACCTTTCTCAAATCATGTATGTATCTCTTCAAATCCTGGAAAACCCTTTTAAATCCACAATTGCCAAATAAAACTTTCCATACAAACTAAGAATAATATAACAGAAAATTACAATGCATAAAAAAAAAAAGTTCAAAATTATTTTACAATATCTTAAAAATTTAAATGATTTCAAAACCGTAAAAAAGAAAAAAAAATTTAATTCAATATTATTATAAACCATACATTATTTTACAAATTTAAAATATTTTGAAATAACCCCATATTATTTCTTAATATTGAATTTATAAGAATCTAAATTATTTCGAAATCGATAAAAATATCGAAAATCGGTTAATATTACTTTAATATTATTTTAACAAATCTTTTACTTTCTATGTCATCATAATGGATCTATGAAACCAAATAGGGTGTTTGACTTGCTTAACTGTGTCAAAGCCAATATCACATTTACGCGTGAGCAGTGTAAATGCCGCCTTATTTACATCAATGGAGATAAACATAATAACAAGCTGTCGCCTTATTTTCACCTTGGCTCCATAGTCGTTAATGAGAGATTACCACCTGCGGAGTGGACATGAGAAGATGTGGTGTCTGTAACTGTAGCTGTAGCACCTTCCGCTTGGTCGGGTGCGGCCAGTACACTCTGCTCATCTACGAAAGCAGGCCTTGTGGGCAAAGGAATATGCTGTTGCTCACCTGTCAGCATCGACACTGCCTGCGACATTGAAGGCCTCAACGTTGCGGCTGCTTGAGTGCACAGAAGACCAATTTTAATCACTCTAAGCCCTTCTTCCCCTGAGTAACTGCCCTCCAATGTCGGATCCATAACTTCTAATGCTCTCTCTGCGTTATACAGTCTCCATGTCTAGTAATTGACCAATGTCGACAAAATATAAAAACATTAGCTACCAAGAAATCATAATTCCATGGACATTTTTAGAAAATTTCTACTTCAAAAATGAGATCCAGTACAAGAGCCATACAGTTTCGATGAGAAACTCCATGTGTTGAAGCAAACTATGGTTCTTTCTTCCGCTGATAATCTCGAGAACAAGCACTCCAAAGCTGAATACGTCTGCTTTCTCTATCAACTGTCCGCGTAAGGACTCAGGCGCAATGTAACCACTGTGCAATGTTAAGTACAATCAAATCTCCATATCTTAATTGTCTTAAAATTATATGATCCTTTGTAATACATATGAGTTGTAATAGGTTCAGATCCTCTAATTTATTAAATAAAGTTTGGAAGATCAAGAGATTGAACTGAAGGGAGAAGTCTTACCGAGTTCCTGCAACTCTAGTGCTAACGTGGCTTTCATCTTCTCCAAATAGTTTGGCTAACCCAAAGTCTGCTATTTTGGGTTGGGTCGGTATTTATCGTCCAGTAAGATATTGCTGGCTTTGATATCTCTGTGGATGATTCGAATCTCAGACTCCTCGTGAAGATAGGCAAGCCCACGTGCAGTTCCGACTATTATATCATACCTCTCTCTCCAATTAAGTAAATGGCGTTTTATTGTATCTACAATTATTGCATCACGGACAGTAAATGAATTAGCAAGCTACGTGCACAAACTAGGTTCCAGGATTCATGCTGAGAATGAGCAGTTAAAGAGCAAGCGAAAACAGACCGAATATAATCTTGTCGAGGATACTGTTGTGGAGGTATTCGTAAACTAGCAGCCTTTCTGATCTTTCAACAGAGCAACCAAGCAATCTCACTAGATTCCTGTGCTGAACACGAGTGATGAGATTTGCCTCATTCAGAAATTCATTGTCTCCTTGCCTTGAACCTATATTCAGCCGTTTAATTGCAACCTCTCTGCCATCTGGTAGAACCCCCTGAAGATCAAAGAAATTCAA
>APFE030507552.1:0-42880 GCA_000404065.3 Pinus taeda | reverse complement strand
TTTGATTCATCCTACTTCTGCATGTACCTCCAGTCGCGGCAACCTTTCTTGCTTCAAACTTTGCATTTATAAGCACAGGTTTTGTAGTTGTGTGTGGATTTGCTGAACTCCCAACCCTAGATCCTATATTGGAGTTTCATGCAACCTCATCACTGTCTCCAATGATTCAGCTTGGGTTGGGATCTTTTGCTATGATAGTGCCACCATCAGATGTGGTGTCAACAATGCCAAAAACCATGCGTAGTACTGTGCATCCATCAGTGTCATGTTCACCTCGTGGATTGTACTTTTCAATCTCTAATCTAGATCCCATGATGTTTCACCAGGAAACATCGTGATTTCCTTGAACTCGATGATCGACTACGTTTCTAATTTTGGTCTTACAGCATGCTAACCAGAGAATCCTTTTTGATGTTCTCATCTGTTACAGCTTGGGCTTCCCATATAGCCTTTACCAAGAACCAGAACTGATTTGGTTCCTCATTTCCTACGCCTCTAAGTACTGGCAACTTGATCGCACCTGCCATCCCAACCCTCAGTGGTGGCAGCGGCGGGGTAGGTGAAGATGGGTTGGATGTAGGTGAAGTAGGTGATGGCATGGACGGTGGTGGTATTAGTGGAATGCACCGCTTTATCAATCGGACTACGCTTCTCAGAGAGAACCCTGCGAGCTCCTCCTCGCTTTCTCATAAGAGTCAAATCAGAGGACTGTTTTCTAATCCTTCGGTCCCTCAGTAGCCACTTCTGCTCCTTGTTACCCTAGACATCAATGGATGTGCATAACCCATTTTTCACATAACAACATTTTAATCCAAGTATTCAACATACCTTGCGATCCTTGGAGAAAGTGCCTTTCTGCCTCGCTGTAACTCACAGTTGTGTCTATCATGAACTTGGTTATAAACCCTCTTATTATTCAATCGAACCAGTGTTCTACTAACTGTGTGATTTTATCTTTAGACGCTTCCAGCCTACACACCAACTTTGGAGTCCACACGATGGACTAATCTAGTCTACACCTTCCCTGACTGTCAGCTAGCCTCAGGATCCACTCATACAGTTTTGTCGAGAAATATGTGAAGAAGATCTCGTGGATTTCTGTGTATATGTAGTGATCCATCCACCTTTCCTCAGATATCTGTGGATTTCTATTTTCCTGTACCATGAACTCGTGAAGCTTCTGATCCAACCAATCTTCAAGCTCTTTCTTTGTAAGGTTCCAGCATTCCAACATCAAACATCCCTTCGGTAGATCCTGGTCCTGGCAATGGAACCATTTATTAGCTTATTGGGCCTTGACCCAGGTTCGGAAGAGTGATTAGCCAAACAAATCTCGTAGCTAACAGCCCTTTCGGCAACAGCCCGCGAAGCGCGGACTGAGGTCTCACCCAAGATAGCAGGGGAGGGTGCTGGAACCAGGTCTCCACACCCTTGGGATGTTTTGATGTGTTCTAGAGGGGTCACGAACCGTTCTACAGCCTCACACCACTCTGTACTACTATCAGGCTTCCACATAGATCCATGCGGGTGTACTTTCTTATTAATGAAATTATTATAGATCTGATCTTCTCATCATAGTCTTTAAGCAAACATTTAGCAATAAAACCTAGTGCTTGCAATTATAAAAAGATCTAAACCCATTTAATAGATGCATAAAAAAGAACACAATATATTCGCGATACTTTAGAAACCACTTACCTCTATTAATATCTTCTCTCAATACAGCCAGATCCGCCCTGCACACTCAGCTGCAGGGGTCCGCGTACACAGTTGTGGGCTCTACCAAGTCTCTATGCACACAGTTGCAGAGCCTCTATCTATCTACCAACACCCTTGACTCAGACTTACAGACATAGAGAATATTGCCTTCACAAACCCATAACATCAAGATCCAAAACAAAACTTTCCAAAAACTAACTTCTAGCCATAGAGTCTTGCTCTATTTATACATTCCCATGCTCCGCAGACCATGGGTAGGCCAACTCACTTCCTATTATTTTACATTATTCTCGGGCGGACAACAATTTGACTTGACTCATTACAATTCGCGCTCCGCACACTTCATGGAGTCTTTCCCATACTTTTTCCCAAAATTGTGGACTTTGAGTCCCAAAACCATTATGCGGGGCCTCCACTACCCAACACAGTCTAAAATATTTCAAGGCTTTTAGCAAGGCAAATCTTTCTTTTCCATACTATTATATTTTAAAGAATCATCTCTTAACCTACTACTAAAAAAGGCTATGGGTTTCTCATATCCTTCTTGCTTTTTATGCATTAGTACTGCTGAAATAATATGTTTTGAAGCAAAGGAAAAAATAATGAAATATTTAGTTAAATCAGAACTGATTAAAATAGGTGCATGAGTCAAACTTGATTTTACCTCACTGAATGGTATTTTTTCTTCTATATTCCATTTTATTTCACTGTCCTTTCTCAACATGTTGGTGAAAGCTCTTAAAATTTCAGCTAAATTTGGGATAAACCTCCTTAGAAAATTAATTCTACCAATGAAAGGCTGCACTTATTTTTTGTTTCTTGGGGGATGAATTTTCAGGATAACTTCAATTATGCTTTGGTAAATTCAGATACCATCTTTGGAAATTATATGTCCTAACAATTTTCCTTTTTCCAGACAAAACATACATTTTTTTAGGATTCAAGGAAATAACAAATTTCCTACATTTCTCAAAGACTATTTTTAAATGAAATAAATGATCTTTGTTAGTTTTAGAAAACATAGTGATGGAAGCTAGATATATCATAATAAATCTATCCTTCTCATCTGCAAAAGAAATACCCATTTCTCTCTAAAAATTTGCTTCAGTCATAAGCACAAAAGGCATCTTCACATACATGAAAGTTCCCCATGGTGTTGTGAAGGTTGTTTTGTCTTGATCATGTGGATGCACTAAAATTTGGTTGTAATGCGAAAAACCATCAAGAAACAAAACTTTGCTAGAACCAACTACTCTCTGTAGAATATGATCCATCTTCGGTAAAGGGTAATTATCTTTGAGAGAGACTTTATTTAGGTTTCAGAAATCCACACATAATCTTATTTCTCCAGTGTTTTTCCTCACTCGTACTACATTTGATATCCATTTAGAATATCTCAAGGGCATAATAATCTTGGCATCAAAAAGCTTCCTTACCTCATTTTCAATTAAAGGTAACAAGAGGGGATTCACTCTCCTTAGCTTCTATTTGAAAGGTTTCTAGTCCTCTTTTATAGGAATAGTATGATGAATAATGTTGGTATCATAGCCCTTTAAATCTTCGTATCCCCATGCAAAATCATCAGAGTATTATTTCAATAAATCAATGCATTTATGTTTTTCTTCTGGAGGTAAATACTTGGAAAGATTTAGAATGTTTGGATTATCTTTAGTTCCTATTTTATAATCCTCAACTTCGACTCCCATAGGTTGTATTCTGGGATTTTGAGCTACATCGTTGAAATCAAATAGTTCTTCAACTGGTACGAGACCTCTTGGTATTACATTATATTTTAACAATAAGAATTCGAGTTTTTCTTCATCTATACCAACATTCTCACTGGTTTTATCTAAAATATTTTGTTGTCCATCATCTTTAACAATGTTTTGTATATCAGTATGAAAATTTTCAAACTCTCCCTTTGGCTATAAAAGATTGTTTGACTGTTTTTCGTTGTCGAACACTTTCCAGTAGCTTACATTATCTGGGACATTAGGTTTATGTTTCACTTTAATCTCATACTTTTTATTTGGGTGGAAAGGAATTTTACATGTACTTGCTGAGGTACCCAATGCATCAACAAACACATTTTGACTTCTAGGAATTAAAGATAATTGATACTCTAGAAAACACTAGAAGAATTCTAAGACAACATTTCTGTATGCCCTCAACCTATGATGTTTAGCTGAATACTCACCTTTGATTTGATTTATGATGAGTTATACATCACCATGGATTGAAATTATTTTAGCTCCTGATCTCTTCAGTAAATGCAACCCCAGAATAAGTGCCTCATACTCAGTTACATTGTTGGTACATTAAAAATTAAACTTGTAGGAATATGTCTTTGATATACCTGTGTTTGTATCTAAAATCCATACACCAACCCCTGCTCCTTCCTTACTGACTACCCCATCAAAATATAGATTCCAAAGGCCTTCATCCTTATCATCTTATGTTTCAGTATTTATTTTATCCTCCTCTATTTTTCTTGATTGACTTTCCATATCTAACACTTCTTCCTCTAAACATATGTCATTATATAGAATGAAAGAATCCATGTCTGAATGTCTGAAAAGTGGGTAATTATTGGGTTTTTCTTGTTTTCTTACTATATATTCATCAGAGTTTCTATGTACAACCTCCTTTGTTTCCCAAAGACAGGAATAGTTGCATATGTCATGTCCATTTGCAAGGTACCCTACAATTTTTCTCACCAAGATCTTGACAAGAGCATTCCATATTTAGGAGGTATATCAACTGCAACAATATCAATGACTACACTTTTTGCTGGGATTTGGGCGAGGGTTACAGATAAATCCTTGATCAAACATAAGTATCTTACTCTACTTGAATCAAAAGAGAAAATGTCTTTATATGGTCTGGTTATATCTAATCCAAGTTTCTCCATAATCACTCTAGGCATGAGATTATGTGAAGCACCAGAATCCAGCATGGCATTGTGCAACATGAAATCATGAATTTTAAGACTAACATAAAATGGTGGCACATTACCATCTTGTTACTTTCCTTCAACTTCAAGTCAAAATAAAAATTTATGTTGTGTTGTAGAATTTTTTGGTTTTAATAAGTTATAATAAATTAGGCAAAAAAATAAATGTATATACAAAATTTTAAGATGAGATATGGACAAAAAGAATATTGAATAAAAAATGTTAGGAATTTTTTTTAATAAATATGTCCATATCAAAGAGATGCACTTAAAAATAAAGGCAAAATAAAATGCTAGGTTAGACAGAAAAGAAAACAAAAATAAACCATGAAAGTGTGCAAGTCTAAATGCCACTATTATTTACTTTTATGCATAATAATGTTTGTGTACCACTTGTTATTCAAGTCACAATCCATGGTAATCAAACTGTTTAATCTTGGTTATTCCATGCTTTGAATTTTGTGTTTATAGACAAGAGAATAAAATTTGACCAAACAATTTAATCTTGGAAGATCATAGTTATGTAGAGAAAATAAAAGGAGCTCATAAGCTTAATCTGAGCCCTTGGATGCTATAAGGTTAGAAATAGAGTTAGATTGTTTATAAAAATAAATATTAAGTTACTAGTTCAAATGCACTCTAAAAGAATGAGCAAAATTTTAGGAATAGAAGGGTAGGTGGAAGTTAAATGTTTTGAAATGTTGAAATGATTATTTCCTAAAGTATATTATCACATCACATAATTCAAAACACAATAAACCATTACGTGGAAGCAAAGTGCGATTTGCGATGTGCGATAATGCTGTCAACTGTTGGATGACGATGGATTCATGACCGTAGATTTTATCGCATCGCATCGCTCTTAAGGGAATGAACCATCATGCGTAAGAAAATGTGATTTGCGATATTCTATCCCTTTATTCAATAAATCACCTGGACCCACACCCACCTATCTTATCTTTTATAACCATTCATTCCCCTCTATTACGATAAACACCCATTTACCTCCGCTCCATGTCACTTCATTAAGCTCTGCCTAATTAATGTTAAACCCATCATTAACCTTCAATAATCCCTTATCGCCAATGCTTAAAGCACTGGGCCCCTTCCTAAGCCCATGCTTTATCACTCGCTCACTTCCCTCACCTGATTGTCGTTAGATCAACTCCCGTCTAATCTAACGCTCCACATCTATATTGGCCATGCCTGATGCCCGAACAATACCCATCCGATAAAGCAATTATCCCCGACCCCCCTGAGGGTATGTGTCACACTCTAAAGTATATCGAGTGAGCCCTCCTCAAAACCACCTTCGCCTCATAACCGGTGCGACGACCCTATAAAATCGCCTCCTCGCCAACTTGATAAACTGCTTATTATTCAAACATTCGTGCCATATTAAAAAATTGCCCGTTACACTTTAAAATCCCGAAAAGTCTTGTTTTCATGCCTTCACCCATTTCACAGTTTAAACCATTAAAACCCTTCAACACTACCCTGAACCTCTGCGATGCCATTTGACCTCCAATTACGTTTAGGATGCTACCACAACTCTTTCCTCAGGCATCCCTATGTAAACAAAGCCATCAATCGCCTTCCTCCTGAACCTATGTTTTCTTAACTATTGTTGTGTTTTGCAAGTAATCAGCCGAAGACTTGAGCATTGGATAAACAACTCTTATATTAGTCACAAAGTCTGTTTATTCTAAGGACTCATTAAGAAAATTGTTAGAAAGTCTATATTCAGAGAAGAAGACCATTACACAAGGAATAGAGAAGAAGACAACTATGCAGGGCCTTGAATATTAAAATAGAGGATCAATGATACAACTCTCATAATAAAAACACTCAGGTATTCTTTCTTCATCCCGGATGAAATCAAGCATATATTTCAGGTAAAGCCCCATTTTACTAAATACACCGAGATGGATGAAATCTACAAAGGATAACAAACATTTCTATCCCAGATAAGAAATGTTAGGAAGAATTAAGAGATTTACTTAATTAAGGATAACTAAACAGAATTCAACTTTTGAAGGAACAATTAACTAGCTTCAACTTCCTTTCAACTTTTTCAATGAGATGTCATCAAACAGCACAACGCTAAAGTAGTGCCAGATCATTAGACATTTTTATTTTTGATTGTGTAAATAATATATTTTTGTAAAAGCAGTTTAGGATATTATTCATCCTACTGTTGTATAAATAAATCTCTTCATGAGTTATCATGGGTTGCACCCTTGATGAAGCATTTCTAGATATTTGATGTACTTGACCTTTTCGGAACCTCAATATGAACCAAAGGATTCTGAATTCTGTTTTCAACATTTTGTGTTTCATGTAAGTTTTTCCTGTATTACTCATTATATTTTTTTCTTCATATTCTTATGACTTTATAGAGATAACTAGGTAGGAATAATTTTGTCTCAATCTATTCCTATAAGCTTTGTGAAGTGATAATCATTAAAGAGAATGGAGTAATGGATTGCCTATTTAATTAATTCCCTCTGAATCAATAAATCATCAACATCTCATTGTAAGCATAAGCATATTCTCTTGAACCTTTTGAACATTGGTCAAAGGTTTTCACACTTATGATTATGTAATTATCTATCTGAGAATTGTGATAATCATATTATATTTTGTTTTCTGCTCACCACTATTCAAGCTTTATAACTGTGTGAAATTTTGTAGTAGCCCTTTACTGAGATATTGATATTATTCAAAGGGTTAGGTATATCAGTTCTATATTTTTTTTTATTCATTGGTCTGCCAAGTCAAAACAAAAACCCCCAAAATATTTATCTTAGATGCTCTGGCATAATAGCTGACCATTATTATCTCAGAGGTACACCATTGAATTGGCATTGTTGCTGGGGAGTCGAAATCCATTAAGTTTTCCTAGGGAAACGATATGTATTTTATTCCTTTAAGTTGATTAAAGGTCTAGAAAGGTTAAAATCCTTCACCTGGCGGCTCCACTCTCTTAAATTGTCATCTTTTAAGCACACCAGATCTCGTTGAGAGGGTAACCTGGTTGATCCTTTGTCAGATCCTGATTTTTTTCTTCAGAAAAGCTAGTTCCAAAAGGGGACATCAACCCTATTCTTCTTCTTCTTTTTCAGTCTCACATTCTGAAGATTTACCATCATTTGATCCTTACAGTAACATTCCATCCAGTCCAGATTACTCTCACCTATTACCTAGGGTTGTTGAATTCTTGCGGAGAGGAGTTGATTTTAAATCAATATTCCTCATTCATTCATTTGAAACTCATCCAGAAAACTCACTACCACTAGGATATCCTAAAACTGAATCTGACTTAGGTGTTAATTTACCAAAATATAAACCAACAGATTTCATATCCCCTACTACTTATTCATTTCCTCCCACTTTTGGACAACTTGAAGCTTCTACTTTAGAACAACCTGAAGAGACCTTCTATGTGTATTCAAATCCACTCTTTGAAACAAAGGAAGGTATTCATCCACAAGTCCAAAAGTTAGTTCTTAGGAATGCTTTGAAATCACTCAGTTCTTCACGTCCAATTAGTTCTTCAACCCCTCAATCACCTTCTTAAACTTCTTCTTCATCTTCTTCAACTTCTACATCCACACAAACACCTCATACACCACCTCTCACTATGTCTTTCCAACCTATTGTACAAGCTAGATATGCAACTTTAGTCTTACCTCCCAATCTCGATGCATTCCCAGCTGGATACTTGAAATACCTTCCCAGGTATAATGGAGAGACCGATCCTTCTACTGAAGACCATATTCAAGCCTTTTTAGACTTTGTAGATAACATGAATATTGAACGAGAAAATGTTTACATGAGGTTGTTTGTACAATCTCTTGAAGGAAATGTAAGAATTTGGTTTAGGAAGTTACCTGCAAATATCATTAGAAATTAGGAAGAACTTACAACTATATTTAAAAACTAGTGGGGTGTGAAAAAGGATCCTTTTTAATTTCTTACTGAGTTTGATGAACTTAAAAGAAATTTTGGCGAACCTATATCAGACTTTATCAAAATATTCAATAAGCTTTACCATAAAATGCCCCTTAATTGTAAACCGCTTGTAGCAGCAGCAAAGTTTAGATTTTCTAAAGCCTTTGATGATGATTTTGCTGTTATGCTAAGAGAGAGAACTGAACTCTTGAAGATATGCAAACAAATGCTATTGAGGTAGAAGAAAATAGGGCTACTTCAACTACTTTAAAAGCTAAAGAGGAAAAGACCCAAAGAAAAATCAAATTGACACCAGAGGCTTCTAGTTCCTCTAAGACTAAAGCTAAAGATTCTAAAGTAGATGAAATAACTTCTCTTCTTAGAAATCTATCTAATAGAATTTCCAAGATTGAGACTCAACCTAGGACAACTCAACAAACAATTTCCAGACCCGAAAATCAAAATCAAGGTTAGTATCAAAGAAATCCACCATTATGAATTCTTCAGAGACCTAGTAATGATCAGTAGGTTCCTACTCCTTTGTTGATATATGATCAAAAACCTGATGATAATATTATGACCATCATTGAGGATATAAATAATTTTGATACTTCCTCTAATAAAATAGTTATTATTCCTCTTACACAACAAAATCAACTTCATAGGTTTCTAAATACCATGCCTTCTTTGAATTTTAAATTGTAGAGTTGAACAAAAGATATGACCTTAGGCCTAGGCTTGGTCCTGGAAGACCTCCTAAGGAAACTCCAGTAATTGAACCTCATGCCAAAGCTGCTCAAGCTCAAACCTTTTTTATTCGACCATTAGAACAGGCAATTGATATTCCTCAAAATGACAAAAATGCATTGTCTAATTTTAATGTTGAAAAAGAGTTAGAAAGAGTTAAAATTCCAATTCCTATTTCAGAACTTTCTAAACACTCTGGGTATAAAAATCAAGTTTCCAAATGGATACAAAATACCTCGGTTGATGCTGAAGGTGATATCATTAGATTGTAAGATGAAAAACCAACAACTGTTTTTGACCCAAGCTCAGATATGATAGATGAAATAATGCCTCCTTTCTATGTAACTCTTAAGACAAATGATTCCATGTTGTATAATCGTATACTTGATTTTGGAGCATCACATAAGCTCATGCCAAAAACTATCGTGGATCATTTGAAACTTGACATAAATAGATCCTATCATGACTTGTAGGCCTTTGATTCTAAAAGGGTGCCTTGCTTAGGATTGATTAAGGATTTAGTATTCACCCTTGCCCAAATTCTAGTGAAAAGTATAGTACTTGATATAGTTGTCACATATATCCCTCCTAAATTTGGAATGCTCCTTTCAAGGTCCTATTGTGCCAAATTAGGGGGAACTCTTCAGATGGATATGTCTTATGATACTATTCCAGTTTATGGGGGAGAACAACTAAGATTATATAGGGAGGTGAGATTTGTGCACAATATTTGTAAAACAGATCAACCAAGGAACTATACCATTTATGCGATTGACCAAGATTTTGGTTTCTTTCAACTCTCTTCAAACCAAGTGCATGAAACTCAAGTTAAAATTGAAGATGTAATTGAAAGTCTAGTACCAAATAAAACTAATACATGGAAACTATTCTTTGATGGCTCTTGTACAAAAGATAGATTAGAAGTCAGAGTAGTTCAAATATCACCAGAAAAAGAAAACATTACCCAATCATGTAAGCTCGACTTCGAAGTGACAAATAATGTGGCTAAGTATGAAGCTTTCCTTTTAGGATTACAATTAGCCAAAAGCTTAAAGGTTTGAAAATTAAGTGTTTTTAATGATTCAAAGCTTATTGTCAAACAAGTAAGAAGCATTTTCCATACTAAACATCTTAGACTTAGGTCTTATCTTAGACTTAGGTCTTACCGAAATGAAGTATGGTATTTAGTTGAAAACTTCTTTGATGCCTTTAATTTGACTTATATTCCAAGATCAGAATATTCATGCAGATGCCTTAGCTGTTTCTGCTAGTTCATTTAAAATTCCTGATCAAACTAATGTACTCTACCAAATACAAGTCAAGTACAGACCATCTATCCCAGACAATTTGAAGCAATGGTAGATATTTGAAGATGATGAACACTTGAAATCTTTTCTGCAAATTGTAGATCAATTTTCTCTTCTACAAATTGATGAAGATATATCCCAAATAAATGAAAATACAAGTGAAAATGATACTTCAGATTTCAGTTCAACAATTGTTGATCATAATATTATTCAACTGTCTAACAATTTTATTCCAAAAGGCTTGATACCTTTAGAAAAATTGTTTGATCAAAACGATGTTCTCCAAAATCCTCAATCCATTTCTTTTGAAGAGGACATAGAGGAAATTAACATTGGAACAAATTATGATGTCAAAAGCATCAAAATATGTGCATCTCTAGACCCTGAGATTAAAACTCAATATCTTAAGTTACTTCAAAATTATAAGGATGTTTTTGCTTGGACCTATGCTAATCTAAAAACTTATGATACTTCATTAATACAACATAAGATCCCTTTGAAGCTAGAAGTAGTTCCTTATCAACAAAATATTAGGAGGATTAATCCAGCCCTTGTACCAACTATCGAAAGGGAAATTAAGAAAATGCTAGATGCCCAGATCATTCTCCCTCTTAGATATTCTAATTGGGTTGCAAATTTAGTTCCAGTTAGGAAAAAGAATGGAGAAATCAGGCTTTGTGTGGACTTTAGAAATTTGAACAAAGCATCATTAAAGAATAATTACCCTTTGCCCAAGATGGATCAGTTACTTCAAATGGTTTCAGGAGCACAAAGACTTTCAATCCTTGATGGTTTTTCAGGTTATAATCAGGTGAATGTTGATCCAGTAGATAGGGAAATACAACCTTCACTACACCCCGAGGTATATTTATGTACGATAGAATGCCATTTGGCTTATCAAATGCTGGAGCAACATTTCAGAGAGCTATGGATGTAGCTTTCATGGGTCAGGTAAACAAATTTGTTGTTATTTATCTTGATGACATTACTGCTTTTTCTAAATCTGATTAGAAACATCTAAAGCACTTGAACAAGTTTTTTGACAGGTGTAGGAAATTTGGGATATCATTGAACCCTAAAAAGTCTTTGTTTTTTGTTAAATAAGGAAAGCTATTAGGCCATATAATATCAAAGGAAGGAGTGGTAATTGATCATAAGCATGTATCTGCCATTGAAACATTGACCTTACCTAGAAACAAGAAAGAAATTCATGCTTTTCTGGGTAAGATTAATTTTTTAAGGAGATTCATCCCAAATTATGTAGAGATTGTAAAAGATATAATTGACATGCTCTGAAAGGATCATGAAGCTAAATGGACTGAATATTCCATGCATGCATTTGATCAGATCAATAAAGCTATCTCTGAAGCTCCCACCTTGGCCAGCTCTGGTTATACGAAACCATTCAATATCTTTTCTTTTGCCTCAGAAACAACCCTTACTTCTGTCCTATTACGAAAGAATGAAGATTACCATGACCATCCCATAGCCTTTTTTAGCAAGGTTATGAGAGATGTCGAGCTTAAGTATGACATAATCGAAAAGAAATCCTATGACCTCATTCGAGCCCTAAAATCTTTCAGGATGTATGTCCTACATTCACCTATTATTGCTTATGTTCCTAATGGTGTTGTAATTTTTTTTTTTAACTCAGCCTGACACTAATGGGATAAGAGGTAGGTGGATCACTCAAATACTTGAGTTTGATCTAACTATCAAAACTACAAAGCTAGTAAAAGGCCAGGGATTAGCCAAGCTTCTAGCAGAATCCAATTGCAAAGTGCTTGGAATCAATTCTATTTTAGATGTATAGGGGAAGAATCCACAAGAACTTTCTGTCCCAGTATAAGAGAAGAATCCACAAGAACCTTTCCTAATTCTACAAGGGGAGAATCCACAATAACCTTCTCTTCAACCTAAAGAAAAGAATCCACAAGAACCTTTACCTTCAGATTAGATCATACCTTTACATATTGATGACAAATTTCTATTGTCAGATTGGTATAAAGACATTGTAAATTTTCTCCTCCATTTTGAATGCCTAACATCATTTTCTAAAGCCTATTCTAAAAGTATTAAATTGAAAGAAGTCAAATACTGCATCATAAATGCAAATTTTTACTGGAAAGATCCATTTAACATTTTGTTCTTATGTTTAACAGAATCAGAAACTAAAGGAATTGTTGATCAATTTCATGCAGGATTTTGTGGAGGACATTATGCTTGGAGAGAAACAACATACAAGATATTAAGGGGAGCATTTTATTGGTGAACATTGCTTTTGCAAGTAGGGGCAAAGGTCAGAAGTTGTGTTCCTTGTCAGATGTTTGTTGGTAAGAAGAAACTAATAGCTCTTCCACTAGTACCATCAATAATCTCAGCACATTTCCTTCAATGGATTAGATTTTATTGGAGAAATATATCCCACTTAAAGTAATCAACATAGATGGATTCTCACAACAACAGGCTACTTCACTAAATGGGTGGAAGCAATTCTAGTAAGAAATGCTACTAATTTAGTAGTAATTAAGTTCATTGAAGAAAACATCTTTATCTAGGTTTGGTTGCCCATCTCAAATCGTCACGGATAATGCAACAACATTCTCTAGTGTTAAAATGATTGAATTTTGCCAGAAATATTAGATTTGGTTACATCATTCAACTCTAAACTACCCTCAAGGTAATAGCCTCACAAAATCCTCAAATAAAAGTATGGTAAAGGTAATCAAAAAGACCCTAGCAGATCATAAAAAGAGTTGGGTCTCTCATTTAGTTTATGTAGTATGGGAAAACATAATAACTCCCAAAATATCTATTGGTAAACCTCCTTTTTAGTTATTCTATGGGAAAGATGCAACTTTTCCCACCAATTTGGCTTTCCTAGTTTTAAAATTCTTGTAGGACTCAACAGATGAACCTGATGATTTCAAGAAGGATAAATTAGATTATTGAACTAATGAAAACAAAGATGAAGTTCAATACAAATTGAAGAAACATTAGAATAAGAAGAAAATCCTATTTGACAGAAGAGCCAGTGAAAGGGATTTCAGAGAAGGTGACCTAGTTCTAAGATCAGACTCTAGGAGGGAGGAAAAGGGAAGGCATGGTAAGTTTGACAACCTATGGTTTGGTACATTACTAATTGTTGAAGCAAGGGTAACAACACCTTTGTGCTGCAAAATCTCGAGGGACAATATTCCACTTATCCTGTAAATGGAAGGTTTCTCAAACATTTCATTCAGTACTAAGAAGTTGGGATACATTTCATTGTAAATATTCTGGTTTCTTTTATTTTTAAAGCTGTCAGTGAGATTTTTTACAGCAAAGACTCCAGAGCCCGAGGAGAAGGCACATGGATCTGCAGGTTCTCTGCATTCTACAGGAGAAAGCAGTCCCCATTTGGAGCCAATGTTGTAGCATTTTTGTTTTTGATAAGTTAGAATAAATTAGACAAAAAAAGAAAATGTATATACAAAATGTTAAGATAGGATATGGACAAAAAGAATACTGAATAAAAAATGTTAGGAAATTTTTTGAATAAATATGTCCATATCAAAGAAAATGTTAGGGTAGATGCCCTACAAAATAAAGGCAAAATAAAATGCTAGGTTAGACAAAAAAGAAAGCAAAAATAAACCATGAAAGTGTGCAAGTATAAATTCCACTACTATTTACTTTTATGCATAATAATGATTGTGTGCAACTTGTTATTCATGCCACAATTCATGGTAATCAAACTGTTTAATCTTGGTTATTCCATGCTTTGAATTTTATGTTTATAGGTCAGAGAATAAAATCTGACCAAACAGTTTAATCTTGGCAGATCATAGTTAGGTAGAGAAAATAAAAGTAGCTCATAAGCTTAATCTAAGCCCTTGGATGATATAAGGTTAGAAATAGAGTTATATTCTTTATAAAAACAAATATTAAGTTGCTAGTTTAAATGCACTCTAAAAGAATAAGCAAAATGTTAGGAATAGAAGGGTAGGTAGAAGTTAAAGGTTTTGAAATGTTGAAATGATTATTTCCTAAAGTATATTATCACATCGCATAATTAAAAACGCAATGAACCATTGGGCGGAAGCAAAGTGTGATGTGTGATGTGCGATAATGCTGTCAACCGTCGAATGAATATAGATTCCTGACTGTATATCTTATCTTATCGCATCGCTCTTAAGGGAATGAACCATTAGGTGTAAGAAAATGCGATTTGAGATATTCTATCCCTTTATTCACTAAATCACCTGGACCCACACCCGCTTATCATATCCTTTATAACCATTCATTCCACACTATTATGATAAACACTTTTTTACCTCTGCTCCATGTCACTTCATTAAGCTCTGCCCGATTAATGTTAAACCTGTCACTAACCTTCAATAATCCCTTACTGCCAATTCTTAAAGCGCTGGGCCCCTACCTAAGCCCATGCTTATCACCTGCTCACTTCCCTCACCCGACTGCTGTTAGATCAACTCTTGTCTAATCTAACGCTCCATATCTATATCGACCATGCCCGATGCCCGAACAATACCCGTTCGATAAAGCGGTTTTCCCCAACCCCCCTGAGGTTACATGTCATGCTCTAAAGGCGAGCCCTCTTCAAAACCACCTTCACCTCATAAGTGGTGTGACAACCCTTTAAAACCACCTCCTCTCCAACTCGATAAACTGCCGATTATTCAAACATTCATGCCATATTAAAAACTTGCCCGTTACACTTTAAAACCCTGAAAGCTCTTATTTTCATGCCTTTCACCCATTTCACAGTTTAAACCATTAAAACCCTTCAGCACTACCCTGAACCTATGTGATGCCATTTGTCCTCCAATTATGTTTAGGACGCTACCAAAACTCCTTCCTCAGGCATCCCTGTGTAAACAAAGCCATCAATCGGCTTCCTCCTGAACCTGTGTTTTTTTTAACTATTGTTGTGTTTTGCAAGTTATTAACCGAAGACTTGAGCATTGGGTAGACAACTCTGATATTAGTTGCATAGTCTGTTTATTCTAAGACTCAATAAGAAAACTATTAAAAGGTCTATATTCAGAGAAGAATACCATTACACAAGGAATAGAGAAGAAGACAACTATGTAGGGCCTTGACTATTAAAACAAAGGATCAGTGATACAACTCTCATAATAAAAACACTCATGGATTCTTTCTTCATCCCGGATGAAATCAAACATATATTTCAGGTAAAGCACTCTTTTACAAAATACACTGAGATGGATGAAATCTACAAAGGATAACAAGCATTTCTATCCCAGATAAGAAATGGTGGGAAGAATTAACAGATTTACTTAGTTAAGGATAATTGAATAGCATTTAGCTTTTGAAGGAACAATCAACTAGATTCAACCTCCTTTCAACTTTTTCATTGATATGTCATCAAACAACACAACACTAAAGTAGTGCCAGATCATTAGAGATTTTTATTTTTGATTGTGTAAATAATCTATTTTGTAAATGAAGTTTAGGATATTTTTCATCCTACTATTGTATAAATAACTCTCTTCGCGAATTATCGTGGGTTGCACCCATGATGAAGCATTTCTAGATATTTGATGTACTTGACTTTTCTAGAACCTCAATATGAAGCAAAGGATTCTGAATTCTGTTTTGCACAGTTTGTGCTTCATGTAAGTTTTTCTTGTATTACTCATTACGTTTTTCTTCATATTCTTATGATTTTACAGAGATAACTAGGTAGGAATAATTGTGTCTCAATCTATTCCTATAAGCTTTCTGAAGTGATAATCGTTAAAGAGAATGGATTAATGGACTGTTTGTTTAATTAATTCCCTCTGAATCAATAAATCATCAGCATCTCATTGTAAGCATAAGCATATTCTCTTAAACCTTCTGAACATCGGTCAAAGGTTTTCACACTTTTGATTATGTAATTCTCTATCTGAGAATTGTGATAATCATATTATTTTTTGTTTTCTACTCACCACTATTCAGGCTTTATAACTATGTGAAATTTTATAGCAGCCCTTTACTGAGATATTGATATTATTCAAAGGGTTAGGTATATTAGTTCTATATTTGTTTTATTCATTGGTCTGCCAAATCAAAACAAAAACCCTGAAAACATTTATCTTAGATGCTCTGGCATAATAGCTTGCCATTATTATCTCAGATGTACAACAGGTTAGTCATCACTTAAGTTCAAAATATCTGTTCCATCTTATATTTTTAGTGCTTTTATAACTTGACCTCTACACATATCCTTTTTCACCAATTCAGTTAGAGGAACATAAATTTTAACTTTCGATAACTCATTTTCAATGTTGAAAGAAGGTCAAGGCTTTTCTACCTCTTTTTGAGTTGTATCTTGTTTTTGAGGGGTTTCCTTTAGAGGATCAATCTTTGTTTGACTTGTAGTTATATCAATTTGGATCTTTTTAGGAGAAATTATTGCAACTTTCTTATTTATTAGATTATATTGTTTGTTCACTTTCATAATAACTTTTTGATAACCCTTTTTATAATCCTCTTGATTCTATAGGTATCACATCTTGTTGTGCTAATAAGAACAAGTCTTCTTCCTCTTTCGTCAAGAAAATATTGTCTATTTCTCCTTCACTAAAAATATTGATCTGATTCTCTTTTGGCTCATCTACTGTCTCATTTTCTTCCTTTGCATGATTTTCCTGAAAAGGAGGTCTAATTTGTTGTTAATCTGATGGGGCTCTTTGCTATCTTTTTTTAATATGGGGTTGGTTCCTTCTAAAATTTGGATTCCTGATCTGAGGACCCCCTTGTGGTTCTCTTGGTGGAGCTCTATCTGTCAAAGTCATTCTTTCCATCATCCTTTTCATAGTTTTCATTAAAGTGTCTAGTTTTGCATCTGATGAAGAAGAAGGTTCTTCTTTAATGGTGACTCTTCTTTTAGCCTTTAACTTTTCTCTCTTGGCCAAAAAATTTTCCTCTACACTAACAACATTTGATTGCATTTCTTCCTGGGTATTTGGATTTCTTTCTCTTAATTAATAATCCATATCAACATCAAATCATCTGGAAATTGAATTAAATCTAATCTCGGTGGAGGTTTTATTGTTGCTAGAATATAATTATAAATATTGTTAAATATAATGCAATAATCCTGAACTATTTCACCTGGAGTTCTCCTTAAACTTTCATATTTTGCAAGGATCTATATGGGATTCTTTTTCACTTCCCATATTGAAAGGAAGTTTTGGTGAAATTGTTGTAGATCGGCAATACTGCCTGTTGGCAACCCTTTGTACTATTTTATAACTTCCCCTACCAAACTTTGTGCAAGGAGCCTCATTTTCACATCATAATCATCAAATTCTTGTAGGTATCTGAAGTCATTCATTTTATCTATGTGTTATTATGTTGTGAGAGGCCCAATTCCATCAAATTGGGGTACGCATTGTCCATGATTATGTAGCATGGAATTCAATGGTGGTTGTAAAGTCAAAGGGGCATAATGAGCTACCATGATTGGAATATGAGAAGAGGATGAAACAATAGTTGTCCTTGATTTTATGGGTGGTAAAGGAGGTGGAACTGTGATTTTTTGAGTTGGTATAAAAGGCATCTATATGAGAGATGAAATACGGATAGTGGAAAAAAGGGAAACCACTAGGGAGGTCAATGGTGGAGTAGAAGAAGAAATGGTAGTTTGTTGAACTATAAATGGTTTATGAGAAATGTGATTCAATTGTGTTACTAGATCTAGAAGCTTCTCAAATGGTTGTACAACATCTTTATCAGAATATAAAATGATAGGCTTGTGTGTTGAGATATGAGGTTTCAAAATGGATTCATTAAAGATTGTCTCAGGAACAAAGCTTTCTGATTTGTTTATGAAAATACTATTCTCAAAGGGTAAATCAAACTTAATATCCTCAACTGTTATAAAACTTTATGGGAGTGAATTAGAACTTAGCATAGGATTGTTTCTTGCTTGATTTTACATAAATCTCATTTTTATAATCAACCTCTCAGGATTATTTACAACTTTGGGAGGATGAGAATCTGGATGGGATAATGTGTAAATCTTTCTAGGATCTAGATCTTCAAACAAATTATTGACAGTTGGGTATGTATACAACTTCTAGGTGAAGAATTCAGTCTAAATATTTCCTAATTCATTTTCACCTATAGGGGATAGGTTTAAACTTCTAAAATCAAAGTTACTAGGAAGAAGAGTTCCCTAGTAAGGTCGCCAAAATGTTAGCACTTTGTAGTTTTCCTAGGATGAGGAGGAAAATTACAAAGGTAACCACAAACCACTTTCAAAATTGGGATCTAGCTCTTCCAGCTTCAGAGAGGGTTGTCTCTATATGATTTTTAATCTTAGTGTGTAGATTTTAGGCTAGATATGAAAGGAAAATGTATATTTTAAAGTTCCGGTTGTAAAATGGAAGTGAAGTCCATTGGGTATGGAGTCATAAGGTCTTTAGTAATCAATTAAAATAAGCAGAAGAGTAGAAAATAGGGTGAGTCAAGAAAACTCCTGGATCTTGTAGAGTTTTTGTTGTTGTGGATGGGATGAATAAGGATCTCAATTAATTAAATATAGAGCATACATATATGAATTCTATACTTAATATCAGAAAGAAAACATTGAAATTTCTTAACAAGCTAGGGAAGAGTAGATCATGTAAATTTGGATCTTAATCTTCTTGTAAACAATTTAAGAAGGAAAAATCCATGTGAAACTTGAAAGGAAAATAGATTTACAAAGAAGAAGACATCACCACTTGCTTGACATAAGAATCCTGACACAAAATTGCCTCTATGTTACTGAATTGATTACTTCAAATGTATTTCACCGCTTATAATTACAGAAAAATATTTTCTTCTTGCATAATCCAACCCTTACTGAGTCTTTTTACAAAATATTTATATAATTTGTTTTGAATAAATTTAGGCTTCAAATGAAACTTATTACGCAATAATATCTACTAAAAACATGTAGATATTTCAAATATATAACTAAGTAATAGAAAATTGAGACTATTTCTTATTTTCTGTTCACATTTTGAAGTGAACTATTTCTGACTATAACTACCTTTTCTCTACTTTTTCCTGTCTGTTGCTAGAACTATATGATTTCTCTATATCTTTTTTCAACTAACTCTAGTAGCTTATCCCATCATTCTTCACTCGAAATGGAAAAATTTACCATGTTCTTGAATTTCTCGTGTACTTCTATATATGTATCAAAAGTTGGCTTATTCATAAATAGATGATGAATTTCGTTTTGAATAAAGAGATCATGTTGTAGGTCCTCCATGAAAGCTTATCCAATTATAGTTCCTTTGACTTTAGAAAATTTAGATGCATCTGCAACAATATTACACAAATTATCTTGATAGTTTTCTAAAGGAATCAATTTACCATTAGAAGCTCTTCAAGGTGGGAGCTCTTCCTCCTGCAATGCATTAAATTTTATGTTGGATCCTTTTACCTATAACTCCAATTATTTTCATTATTTTCTTATTCACCATAATAATATTCTTTGTAAACACTCTTTTGAGTTCCATCACTGCATCTGTTCTATCATGAATGTTGAGTTCTTCAAGCTCATCTTTAGTTTTGGAATTCAACATTTTTATAATCTTGTGTGCTTCTGTTGGTCTGTGCTCAATTTCAACTTTTTTTATGCTCAATTACTGCCTTGATATTTGCATTAATATTGTGCCAATTGTTGCTCTTGGCTTCTGCTAACATTTGAGTTGTAAGTGATTGATCTTTATATTTTTGAATTTTCTAAAATAGTTTGTAGTTCTTTTGAACCTTTGTTAGGTATTCATTGTCTACTTTTATCTTGCTTTCTTACATCTTTTTGAGTGATTCTGTTAACTTTTCCTTTTCGTTATTCGTCAATGATAATTATCCTAAAGCTTGGACTAGCTTCTCAAAAGAATATGAAGTTGATGCTTGTGATGTTTATTTTGTTTCCTGTTGTGTTGATGTACGGTTGCTTCTAGTTGTTCCTTTTCCTTCAATAGTGCTTCCATTTCCTGTTCCATCTTCTAGATTTGAGCATTCTGTTCAACTACTATTTTGAAAATTTTTTATTTTTCCATCTCCAGATTGGTTACTTCTTTGGCCTAAGGGTTCTCTAGTGTTGGAATCTTAATTTGTTTCTGGAGGGATTGAATATCTAAATTTTTGTTTTTAATAATCTTCTCAGTTGGCTTGACATCACTAGGATCATATCTTAGTTTGGTAATTAATTCTTCTAAAGTTTTAATTCTAGTGTCTTTGGCCAGAGAAGACATTATTTCAATATTTAACTGTGAGTGCACATTATTCAAAGAGGTCTACAACTTGGAAGCACCCATGGCTTATATGGTCAGTGTTGAGTAGATCATTTCACCTTTTTTCTTATGAAAATTGATTTGATCAATTGCATGCACCTTCTTGGTATTAACATAAATTATGGAAGCCTTGTAGTCTTCTGCACTTGTAGGAGATGTTATTGTAGGTTCCAAAAGGCCATTTGGAACTGCCCATTTTCTGAGTCAAATGCAGATGGAAATCTGTTTTGGGTGGTGGCAGTTTGCTTCCAAAACTCTGAATATGTTGAAGCCTTCAAAGCTTCATTCTTCAAGTTGATTTCCCTGTATCTTACAAAAATTATTTGTTGTACTGGAGTTTGAGATTTAGAAGAGATAAGAGATTGAGTTGTCTCCTCTATATATGGAAAAGAAGTGGTAGGAGTACCTATCAAAACCATTGTAAGTTTCTCCTTTGAATCCTTTTCTTCTAAGGATTCTTATTGAATATTTATTACTTGAGGATCAGTCTTAGTAGTGGTTTTTGGATCCTTCTTCCTCCTCTTGAAGACACGAAAGTATGCTACATAATTTGTTGAATCTGTAGGGGACATACTCTCCATCTGCTCTTTAGCCTCTTGTAATGTGTTCTCTATCCATTTCTCCTAGTTAGCATACAACTCTATCTCCAGCCTAGGTGTATCTACATATGGAGTATACTTATTATAAACTCTTAACTTTGAAATTATCCCTACTGAATCATAAGACCAAGTGAAGCTTGGTTTAAATTTCATCTGTTTTAATATTTCCTCCACTTCCTTTGCCACTGATATGGTATTTACAATATATGGCCCAAAATTTTCCTTCAATTTAAATTTTTCTTTCTTTTTATTTGACACAAAGTGAAATTCATCCATATTTAACATTTATCTAGCATATTCAAGGGAAAATATTCTCACTGGCACAAACAGTGGTAATATATAGGGAGGAATCTCACACAGATAGATTCTAATTTATGTATAATTCTGGTATACATACCAGTCTCCAAATTTTGACTTCTCTGATAGATGAAAAAATTTCTTTATCTCTCGTGGAATTCTTGGTATCACATCACTACTGAGTAGACACAAGGATGTATGTAGAAACTTATCCGCAAAATCGGTCAATGAATAATTCTCTGAGTTTCTTCTGACTAAAGAAGTCCAATGAATGACTGATAATGGGGTACCCTGATCATCCATCTTATGTAATTGGAACTTGAAGTTGTCTTCCTAGTAAAATAACAATAGATATAGTAAAACTGATTGGTGTTTGGACACACCTTCAACTTTAAAACAAAGAAACTACTCATGTATAACATCTAATAAGAATTGACTATAATTGAAAAGAATTGAAAGCTTCTGACCAACTGTAAATAGTGATAAAAATGCTAATACTACCTCATCTACCCATTGGTATGAGTGATAACCTAAGAAAAAAGTAACCATAGAAATGACTTGCCTAGACATCTTTGGGAAGATAGAAACAGAGTATGGCGAATTTGTTCTTGGTAATTTATAATTCTCAGGTAGAAAATTTTTGGAAATGTGGGCTCGTTGGGGGTAGGTAAGCTATTTTTATAACTCCATAAGTGCATCATTAGAAAAAGGATGTAAAGAGGCTTGTGGATTTATATGAAGGGATTGGCATATGCTTTCTGGGGTAATAGAAAATAGGACTTCATTGTTTTGAGCAATTACTACTTTCTAGTTGGAGAGGTACCTAAGATGACACCAGGTAGAGAATTCAAGGAAAATGTGAGTTTGAGGAAAGGTAAATTCGGGGAGAAATGATTTGCAGATGATTAAATCATCAATTTGGTCTAAATATTTCCGTTTTGCCCAATTATGGAGCTCATACAAATCAAATTCACACTAGGTTTGAACTATCATGTACTGGATATCAATCATGGGAGTCTTATCTAAGTCAGGGATAGGGGGTATCATGGAATTCTCCTCTAGCATCTTTTATTTTCCTTTATAAGATGACATTTTTAATTTCAAAGGAGAATTGATGAAATAATGTTACTAGATTGTTGCTTGACTGATAATTGTAAAAGGAAACAACCCGCAAAGGGTGTTGGTAAACTTCAAAATAGTTCAAGCTAAACTTGAATAATTCAATTGACCATTGAAAGGGAAATGTGTAGGTTAATGGGAGATTTTATAATAGGATTTAAGGGCATTGTAATAGGCTTATTACTGTTGTCGGAGAGTGTAATGAATTCATATGTTAGTGGGAGAAGTTAATTGTCCAACATTTATCTGAATATTGGTGGGTGATTTGAAAGATATTGGTCAGATGACGTGGAGGGTAGGTGAGGTGGATGGAGGGTTAAGTGACAAATGCCTCGAACGAATAACACGGGAGTGAATGGGTGGAAGGGAGCGTCAGAGAGTGCTTTTCAAGGGGGGGGGGGGGGGGGGGGGTGTAGGATTTTTAAATGGTATCAAGAAGGGACCCCCAAAAAAGTATGTGAAGTGGACATGTAGTTGTGGTGGTGTATTTGGAAACTACTTCCCCCCTCCTTCCGTTAAGTCCTGAAAGCTTGGGAGGTCTAAAATTTGACCCCACTGTTGATAATGGAAGGGATGATGGAAACCATCGAAATATGCAATTTGTTTATATAAAATGACAAAAAATCATATCATCTTTATTTCAAACCTCTAAAAAAACTTTAATAAAACAATTTCAAACAACAACATTTAAAATAGCGCGCCCTTCGGGGCTTTATTGCTATTATTATTTTCTTTCTTTTTTTATTTTTCCTTATTTTCTTTCTTTTTCTATTTTTCTTTTTATATGCTAAATAATTTAAAATAAAAATTAATTTTTACAATATCCTAGTGGGGTAAATGGATAAATAACCATACTGGACTACTATTTTTATACAACCCTAACATGGTGGGAAAAAGAGGTTCTACTCAAATAGGTGAATGGTTAGGAATTCATTAACTTTCTGCGACAGAACATCATTTCCAGGTTCGATTTTCATACTTCATTTGTTTTCGTCAATGCACCATACTTTTCATCGTTAAAACTCTGTGACTTTACATTGGAAAATGGAATTGTATTGAAACAATCTGCTAATTATTATCCTCAAGAGGAATGGTCTTGTTGAATCTATGAACAAGAACTTAATTCGTATAATTAAGAAGACCATATTCTCTGAGCAGAGGAACTGGCACTCTGCTTCAGTAAATGCCTTATGGGCTGACCAAGTCATGTAGAAGCCTTCCTTGAAAACCTCCCATTATTTCTTGGTATACAAAAAATAAGCCATCCTCTGACCCAACATTTACTTTCCTGTCCTCCACCTCTCACAAGAATCCCAAGGCAAGCCATGTATGTTAGTACAATGTAGGATGAACACCCTTCACAAGCTATAGGAAGAAAGTTTAAAAGTGAAAGAAAAATTTTCACTTCATCAAAATCGTATCAATATGCGGTTCGACAAGAAGTCTACAAGGAAGAACAATTTCCATGTGAGCGACTTAGTCTTGAAGTGGGACCAATCCCATGAGGACAAAGGAAAACACGCTAAGTTTCAGCCCCTATGGATTGGACCATTCACAGTACATGAAAGGCTTGGGAAACACACTTATCATCCTTAATCACTTGATGGGAAGATTGACTCCTTCCCTCCCAATGGCCAAGACTTAAAATATTACTTCTAATGAAGATTTGGGGTTGTGCCCTACACTATGTAGATAGTATTTTATTTCTTGTTTTCTTGAGTTATGATTGTTTTCGTCATGTGATAAGTGTTATGCATGAACATGTTATGGATTCTTAGTATGTATGTGGACAAGCTCTAAAGAGTCTTATGACACTTTAACATTTGGCTAACCTTCTATCCATATTACTTGTGTGGTTATATCTTTTGGCTGATGTAGTTCTGATGGAAAATATGATCTGTGCATAGGGAGAGTTTTGGTCCAACCATGAACCCATGTCTATTTCAGAAACCTCATGCCTACACTTGGTCTTTATATTTCGGTGTTTTCATGCTTATCTAATCAATAGAAGTGGAGAAGGAGAAAATATAAATAAGAAAACTTAAATTAGAGGTCTCTATATGCTTTTCTGAAGGAACAACCTCTTCTACTCTCAATAAGTCAAATCCCCCTTCTACCCCAAAATAAATAAGTGTTGATGCACATTCCTCTTTAAAATAAATAGAGGTGAAAGAAGAGAAAGGCTTCCTACATAGAGATGTGAAGTAAGCAACTCCACCAGGGTGTTATCCTGGTTTGCTGGTAGTGGAGCAATGCTTTTGTTCTTACGTTTCTCCACTGGGGTATTGTCTAGGTTTACTAGCAACGGAACAACACCAGAGATGAAAAATTATACTCTGAAAATCTTAATATCGTGAGCTACACTACCCTTCCCAACTCAAAACATTATGATATCGTTGAATCTTATGTTTTGTTCAACCAAGAAGGCATAAAGGCGACCATGTCTATTCATGGGGTAAGTGTGGAGACCAAAGTAATCTGCATGATGAATCAACACTCCCTAAAGAACCAAGGCCCTGTAAAAAGGAAGTTAACCGAGATAGAGAAGATGGAATTCAACCAGTGTGTCACCAAGTGTTGTAGTTGCTACAACCCCCTCCAAAATTTTGGCTTACACTCAATTTTGGAGCCTTCCTTGGTTTTGTACATTATTGTCGCAAACACTGAAGCTTATTTCATGAGATTTCTTAAATATTTTGTTCCCTTTTCATGTTTAGTAAAGTGTCATCTTTTAGAATGTTTATTGTCACATATTGTGTATAAGCCCATTATGGTGCTTCTAAGAGGTCATATTGCGGAAAATTAGTTTTTCTAATGTTGAAAGTACCCGTCGCACTCATTTCCAAAGTTTTGAGCATTGTCACATAAGTGTCGTCAGGTTCATCGTAAAGTCTATATTTAGTGTCGCACTTATCGTAAAGTTGTCGCACAGAGGGAAATGATTTATTCATGTGTTTGGATAATATATGTTTTCATGTATTCAAAATATTGTAAGTGTGTGATCATAATCAAATTTTATCATCGTTCACACCGATCTCACCAATCCCACAGTCATTTTTAGAAAAACTTCCTGACCGAACAACCTAGCTTCACCAGGCCTCTCCTGAGTTATGCACTTTGAATTCTCAGTCCTCTAGTTGTGAACTTGCTTCTTGACACTTCACAATGCATAGTTCCTGCCTTCCAAGGCTACTACACTGCACAGTTTCATTGTCCAAGCCCCGAACTTGACCTCCAGAATTGTGAAATCACATGCCCTAGCCTAGCTTAAACTGCACACTTCGAAACCTCAAGCCTCAATATCATCCATTTATCCCTTGCAATGAATAATTGCGTAGTAGTCGAACCTTCCTTGAATCCCAGAGCTGCGTAGTGAGCTCTCCCAGTGCCCATCCCTTCATCTTGTCCCAATGGCTCTGGAAACTACATAGTCTTGTGCCTTAGCATAGCCTGAACTACGCATTGCGTAGTCTCAAGGATCATGGATTCCCTTTTCCTGCCTGAACTGCACAACTGCGTAGTCGCTAAGTCCATCTTCCCAGCCTGTCATTTGTTCTGGGTTGAGTTGGTGGATCAGAATCCATCATCTTAGAATAGGGGGTTTCTGGAATGATGTCATCTCATCATGAGTGAATTGCAGGAACATCTAACCTATCAAGTCATGGTAAGATGATGGAGAATGAGAAGAATGAGGGAAGAATACTCAAATACTCTCTTGTAGCTGAACTTACAAGTTGATCGATCAAGAGAAAGTGAAGGGATGCTAGTTTGTGACCATTATTCAAGAGTTGATATCATTGAAAATTCCTCATCACTAAGCCATGCAGAGGTGAAAATAAAAGCATCTTGAAGAAGACATCTAGCACTTAGTAGTAGTAATGGCTTGACATTGCCACATCATCAAGTAGTCCATGTCAGCAGTGTCATGTCATGTCATGTGATGAGTGGTCATTTACCAAATCAATATTGTGGATCATTTATATTATATTCAAAATGTATTGTAAAGTGGAAGTCCAAAGGACACACATGGAATGTAAAGATTCATGTAAGTTGAAAAGTCATAGGGAGTCAAGCAGTCATGAGGGTAGTCAAAGAGTCACCCTTGGTTATATATATTCCCTCATTGTATGAGAACAAGACTTTTCACCTTGGCTCCTCCCAAAAACCATTAGAGAGATAACCTAGTTCTTTGGGGAGAAAAGAGTGTCTCCAATGCTCCACTACTAGAGCTAGTGATGTACATTGTAAACATGTGTCTTGGAAATTTTAGTTAATGACAAAATCTTTCAAGTCCAACATGTTCTTCATGTGTGCATTATGAATTTTTGTAAGATTATTCTGCGGAAGTTTGTATTTCATGTTTTCTTTCACATGTGCTAAGATAATTGAACTATTTCACTTGTTTTAGTACTTATATTATTGAAAATGTGTTGTAACAGTTGTTATATTGTCCCATCCTTATGGACTATTCTGCGTGATATTAGACATACCTTTCATCATTTTTTGGTTGTCACGACTGTCACATCCTCTGTGGACTATTCCACTCGATGTTAGATAGATCCTTCTAATTCATATGTATCTCTTCTTGGGTTGCACTACTACCTCTGTCTTAGAGGATCACTTTTCTCCCCTCTCCACAGTAGAAGAACCTTGACAAATTTGCAACTGAACACCCACTAGACACACCTTCTTTCTTTTTGAAGGAACCATTACATCCCTCTCTCTTGCTGACAGTTAGAGCCAAGGCAAATCTTTAAGGATTTGGCAACCAAGCCTTTATATTGGATGGGATTCCTACACCAAACGGTATGAGGTCTAATTGGGACTTCATATTGGGGAGATCATTTGAAGGTTGGAGGGTCCAGCTCCATCAACATAACATTAAATTTAAAAATAGTAAAACAATATTTAAATTAAAAAATTAAAAAATGTTAATAATGAAAGAAATCAATGTCAGTTATAAATATAATCTTCAATTTCCACCTTAATTTTACATCAATTATATAGGGAGATAAATTAATTGAAAGTAAAATAAATTAGGTTACTTTTTAATATGAGGGAGTTATGTAATTCCTTCACCACTTAATATAGAATTGATAGATGACATGTTAAAATAATATTATAGATACTACATGATGTGTAATTTAGTCTATGTTTAATTGACATGTAAAATTTAAAACAAAAATATATTAATAACAAAAAATATAATGTAAGAAATAAATAAAGTATTTCAGTGTCCATATTAAATAACATAATTTTATATCTTTATATAAATAAAATAAAAAAAATAAAAATTAATATTTTTCAGCGTTTCTATTGTATAATATGGAGGTGTAACTTATTATATATTTTTAATATGGAGTTGATATATATATATATATATATATATATATATAATATATATATATATATATATATATATATATATATATATAATATAAAATCTTCTATTTTCACCTTAGTTTTACATCAACTTTATCTACAGAGATAAAGTAACTGAAAGTAAAAAAAACAATATTGCTTATATGAGGGAGTTATGTAATTCCTTCATTGCTTAATATGAAGTTGATAGATGTCATGTAAAAATAATATTATTAATGTTACATGATGTGTAATTCATTCTATGATCAGTTGACATGTAATATATAAAGTAAAGATATATTAATAAAAAAAAAAGAAAATTTAGTGTCACCCATAAACAAAATATTTCAATGTCCATATTAAACAAGGGTTGCAAGGTAGCATAGTCCCTGCCACACGAATTTGCAAAAAGATATTTTTAATTATTAGCCTAAACCAAGTTATTACAAAATAATATAATTCAATTTATGTCTGAATTTAATTGAATTGAAACTTTATGACCATATCTTAATGTTTCACACAGAACTAAATGAACTTGAAATATGAGTGATATAAAAACTACTCATAAAATTATTATGATAGTCTAGTGAAACATGCAATTCAAATATTTGCATTGAGGTCCATGGATGATAAGTATTATGCCAAAAATGATTAGTTTGTTTTGTCATTCAAAGGTTTAATTGTTGCATTTTTATTTCTTACATTCTACTTATATTTCTTGCAAATTAAAAATTAAAAAATCAATTATGTTTTCTGTGAATTAAGAACTTCAACATCAACTATGCTACTATGGTACCTACGCTTCCATGATATGTAGTTTCTATTACATTAGATGTAGATAATTTTGACTTAGCTCCATCAAATAATAAAAGAGTTTGTATTTTTTATTAATTAAACAAAATATTTATTAAAAATAGGAACATGTTTTATAAACAATGAGTTTCATTTTTTTATAAATTAATACCTACATTTTGTAGATTCTTGAAAGTATATGAGATTAATAAAATCAAGATGATATAGATTCTTGGTATTATATGGGATTAATAAAATAAAGATGACGGTGAAGGTGGGTGATTGTAGATTACAGTTACACATTTGGAGACCACCAAGCTTAACTATGTATCTTTGAAACAATTCAATAAAAACTTGAATAATTGTCAATAAAACTTTTGTAGAGTCTACATATTACTCTAAGAAATAAAAAAAAATCATTTTATAGACCAATCATATTACAATTTTTTTTACCAAACTATAAAATAAATGTATTTCATTTTAAAATGAATCCTTAGATATAGTAAATGTCAAAGTTAAATTAATAATGATGAAAATGAGCAATCAATCACTAAATAAAATACCCTATACTATTGGTAAGTGTCTCTCCAACTGGCTTTGTTATAACCAATATTGTACTCATGCACTCAATTCAGAGGCTTAAGGAATGACAGATTGGAGAAAAGGTGGAGAGTTGTGAGATATACGAGGTTTGAGATAGTACAAGAAGAAGAGGAACCTTAACCAAAAAAACTGATTGATTCCATTGATGATGACACATCCAATCGCATGTTCAAAATTCATAACTTCCCTCTATATCATCAATTTTCTCAACTGTGCAAGTATTATTTAGCTACAAAGTTCCATAATTAGCTTTCAAACACGTGAATTAGCTCACAATTTTAGGCCAAATCGATATAATAAGGTACAAATAATAAGGTACAAATTTAAACTAACTTACTTGAGAGTTTTAGATGTTGTGTTTTATTAAATTAGGATTAACTATAGTTGAGATTTCTCTAGTTTCATTTAGGGACAATTAAGAATGACATTTGAACTAATCAAGTATTTTCTTAGGATTTCCTTCAGGTTTCCTACATTTGACATTTCAGATGTCTAGACTTAATTAAGAGTAATTATTTTTCTACAAAGCCAATTAAGATAAGGTTGCATTGTACTATTCCAAAAGATATAATAATTAGTGTTACTAAATTTTATTATTTTTAATAAGAAAAATTAAAATTATTATAATAATATATTTAATATGAGATTATCTTATATTAATATGAAATTATTATGTTTTTGTTTTTTCATTTTCTTTTATTAATAGGTTTTAAATATTTTACTTATCAATGAGAAATGAAATATATCATATACAATTATAGGTTTTACAATTATGGTTTTTCTCTAGAATAGTGTGTAACATGCACCTAAAACAAAAATCCTTATTATATCACCTTGTAAAACAACACATACCAGTTGTGCATAACATCTTGATATATATATCCAATTATTTTTTTTATGTATATAGGTATTCAAAATGATGCATGTAATGCATTTAGCAATAGAGAGCATGAGTCAAATAAAAAAACACTCTACTTAATGATATGTAATGACACTTTCTAATCAAATCTTACCCATTGTATCCCCAATAATGAAAATAACATTATTCAACTAAAGAAACACTATAAGTAATCACATGTAATGCATTTAGTAATAGAGTAAGCATGATTCAACTAAAAAAACACTATTCTTAGTTACATGTAATGACACTTTCTAATCAACTTGCATGCAATTTGTTTTTATAGCAAATCTCGGTTGATCCTTACACATACTTCAACCATGCGTCATTCCTAGAAAACAAATTAGGTGAAGTATTAATATTTACAAGGTTTACATTGGCAAGATCTACAACTCCACTCTCTACTGCCTTTCCGTTAGCTGAATCCATAACGTTGGAGTTTTTTAGGCAAGTATGGCTTGATCCCTTTAATTGTTTTCCAATTTTCTTTGCCTTAGTGTTTCTCCATCATTCTATTTTGTATTCACACCATGCTTATTCCCTTTCCGATGGTCCTTCGCATAGGCAAGAGATTCCATAACTTGTTCCTGTTCTAGCAGTGAGTGGGACAAACAATTTCTTAAACAGAATTGACTCAACAATAGAAACCACTGCCAACGATATCTGGAGCTTGAAAGCGATGACGATCAGGTCGAGAAGTTATTGTCAAACCTTTATTTATTATTTTTGTTTCTCTAAATAGTCTCTGTTTTTACCTTGCCTAATGCTTCTTTGAAACCTTGGATAAATTTCTCCTTGGATATGTAGTTTCTTGGACCTTCGCAATGCTATCCATTTTTCTATTCACAGTTACCACCCCTTCAGGTTAATTATATCTTGAATGAAATACTCATTTCTCTCTCTTTCCATGAAAGGTATTCTTTTAGCTGGCTATTTTATTGATGATGATGATGGTGGTGGTTAACGTCCACTGAGTATTTTATTGATGATGATGATGATGGTGGTTAACGTCCACTGAGACCAAATTGGTTTATCGGACTTACAATTTTCTTAATTTTTAGTTATCCGACTCCTCGTCTTTCTTTGCGAGATTGGTGTTGTAGCTTTTTTTTTCTCCTCTATGGTCTTTTAACTTCCTTTATCTTGCATCTCCTTCATCTCTTCTGGTTCTTGGGACATTGGTGTCTTAATTTCGCGATCGATTGTGTTCGTTCTTTTGAAGATAGTCGGAGAAGAAATTTAAAGCAATTAGGTACCATTGCAAGTAGGTACCATTGTTATTGAAACGATATTAATTACATCTCATTGTTATTGAAACAGGTTCTAATTGTTTCCTATCGCTTTTAATCTCAGGTCTTCAGGTGAATACTTTGATTGGAGGGGAGAATTCCTTGGGTTTCTAACATCCCTAACCAAGATTAACCCTTCCAGTTTTGAAGGGGGCTTGTTAATTAACCAGTCATTTCTATATTTGACTATATTTCCTTTGTTTTTTGTTGGGGTTTGGTCAAGGAAGAGGGTTATAAAACAAGACAATTATTGAAGTAAATCTATAGGTTTTTTTTTTCATGGTCTTTGAGCTAAGTGCATTTTCATGATTTTTAAAACAATATGGTTGTGGTCCATCCATGGCGCCTGTATACAATTTATATGTATTTTGGATTACGACGTTAAGAGGTACACTATCCTATATTTTTATTCAAATTATACCCGAAAATATTACGTTCTCAAAGGCTTTATTAACCAAAGTCAAACTTTTTTCCATCATCATATTGTCTCAGATTAATTTAAGAGAATATTAGAAATGTTCAAATATGCTCAATTGTAATTACTTATAACGTCATTCGGATTTTCCTTATCATTTCAATAGTATTAGTTAAAGACATTTAGTTTATATATTATTTCAGTGAACCATAACTTTCCATGTTTCTACTTTGACGGACAAGTGTTAACAATGTGACTGTATTTTTCGTTACATAAGCATTGGTATTTATGCCTACATGCTAGAATGTCGGTTACGGTCATAATAGAGAGGAACATTCCGGTCGTCGACCTCCCCATATGTTTATATAGAGTCGGATCTATCAGTCCCTTGAAATACACTTGTAACTTCATGTATCATTTATCATCTCCATCAGAGAAATCATTTATCATCTCCTCTTATTGCCAGTTATCTATGGTTTATAACATTTACCTCCTCTGTCTATGATAAGCATCATGGCCTTTGTGTTATTATACTTGTTTAGAATTAAGATTATTGTAGAGGTTTATATATATATATAAAATAATGTTATTATTGTGTAATGGTGTTAATATAAAGGGCGGTGACACTAGGTATGGATTTACTTATAGGAAATTACTTATAAAAATTAGAGTGTTCTAGAAACTTGAGGGTTTTTTTTTCCATTCTAGTTTTCTTTTCTTGCACTGAACCAATAACTATTTCTGGGTTGTTGGTTAATCAACTGGGTCTAGAAGCTAACCTGGTTCACCATTTTTTTATACTAGAACTTACTAAAAACAATTTCCAATGGACGCACATACTACATGATTCATTCAGGGAATATCTTTGAGAATACCAACACGAACATTCATATATTTTACTGGAAAATAATAAATCACAGATAATAGATTTAATACTTATATTTTATTAGCTGTAAGAACCAACCACAAAGTCACAAGGGAAGAGAGTGCTCCACCCAACTAATGAGTACAATATCCATTATCAGAACTCTCCCTGAGCCAGTGTCTCTTCCAAATAGTTATCTGATCAATGACCATAACAGGTCCAACCCTTGACATGCTCTAACGCCACCAGGTCTATCTTGGGGCTAAATGGGGCTCAAAGGCCTCACAATTTAGATTCCACTGGCCAACCAGCTCAAGAATCATTTTCTTGGCAGTGTCTTGCCTATATTCAACAATATCTTGTTGTAGGTTCACAAGCTTATATCTTCATCTTTGCACTTGGACCTCCTCCAAATAGGTACCAAATCTTCAAGATTTCTTTAGGTTTTCTCCCCTCTCACCTTCTTGGCTCCCTTGTCCAAACTAATATTATTTATATTTAGGGAGAGGAATAACTGTCTTCTAACTACATGGTAAGTGAAATTATTGCTTAGCACTCTTTCTTATGGTTTTTGGGATGACTAGAGTGAATATTATTTAAATAAGAAATCAAAGTTTATCATCTATGTCTAGCATTTCACATAGCCCACAGTGTTTCCAAGACATTTGTGGTAACACAAAATATGTATAGATTTGTACCAAGGGGTGTTACACCCCCCCAAATGAAACACCATCCTCAGTGTTTTCTTTGGCCTCAAACTAGGATGGAATATGCCTTTTTCAATTCGTATTCACCTCCCTAGGTAGCCTTTCTCAGCTGAAGTGCTTTTGTTGTGTTTAACCTAGGTAACCACTTACTTTGATTGTATAATTTATCTCTAATCAAGAATGCACAGAGGTTCAACCAAGAGTTCTACCTACATCCACAATAGTTATAGTCATTAGTTTTCATCAATCATAATTTTAAAACATATATATATTTTCAATTTTCATTACAAACACAATCAATTATTATTTGTATACCCAACTCAGTAAGGGTCGGTAACTTATATTCAATAAGAGTTAGCAAAAAACAAAAAAAAATGTATATATATAAGATCCCACATTGTGGTTTTTCTATAAGCTTCAAACCATATAGGTATCATTTCCATCTGCACTAATTTCTTAACAATAATATTATATTCAGAAGCCATTTATAATTCTTGTCTTTTATGGGAGATTGCAACTAGTGCATTTTGTAGTAAGTAGCACTACCATATTTTTTGTTTTCATGCAAGAGTAGTCATTTAGTTGTGGAGTTTTAAGATAACTTCCTTTCCTTGCCATTTTCATGATGGACTTATTGCTATATACTTGCCCAAGTAGACTTAGTTATTCCCATTTTGGTTTCTTTGCGATTTTCCTTAGTGCGAACTAAAGGTTCATCTTGTAGTATTTACAATTTTAGCTCCATTTTCATCCTATATTATGAGTTATTGATGCAGGTTATAGACAATAAATCCATTCTACCTTGAGAATAATTGGTTATCTTATTAAATTCTCACCTAGTAACCATACTTGTTATCTTCACAGTGAAGGGTTCTTTACCTTGTTCCCATGATGGCTTACTGTTACACAACATTTTGTCACTATCCCTGTACTCCCCGTTCCTTGATCCTAGAGGACCACTTTAGTGAACCTTGCATGCTTTGTCTTCATGAAGAAACTCCCATTGTGTCCCTCTTCATGAGCAGATCAATTCCATTTTGCACCATTTCCCCAAAAACTTCTGTTTTTCCTAGTTTACAAGACCGGCGCTAATGGTCTTTGTCTTCCCCATGCCGATGTGCAGAAATTAGAACTATCCCTCACACCAACTAGTGCAACTAAGCTGTCTTCTAGCCGTGTCGGTCCTGTTTTGTAAAGTTTTTTAAATTTGGAGCCGAAGCTTCTAGCTCTAGAAGCTTCGTAACAGAAGTCTGGTAAATGGTTTTGCTGGATGAGGTTGAGGATGACAGTTTGGGCTCCTTTCTTCTATAATGATGGAACTACTTCAAGGGATAAGTCTTTTTTCCCATGAGAGGAGATCCATCTCCCATCCATTTTTCCTATATAAACCTCCCTTCTTCCCAAGCACAAGCTAGTTTTTGGTTGAGTGTTGATGCTATTTTGGTTTGGAGTAGACAAAAAGCTATTACTAGTTGTAGCTATCTAGTTGTGTGATGAAGAAGTGTGATTTGGTTTGGAGTGAAGTCTAAAGGGAAGAGCCTTAAAACTATTGTTATTTGAGGAAATCATGGAATGCTAGCAGAAGTGTGTGGGAATCTGGTCTTGTCAGAGGAGGACTACAATGTCAAGCCAAATGGTTGTAATCTCTCTTTGATATTAATATATGCAACTATCAATTGATTTCCTACATGTTTTGTTATATTATACATTCATAGCTTAATGTTTCTTTACTTGTTAAGTAGGTTGAATTGTAATTTGTCTATTATCACATTTGTTGTTTGTTGTTATTTACTTGTTTTAGGTGCTTGAAGAAGGAAGTGAGAGATAGTTGGAACAAGCAAGCGAGGACATCATCAAGCAAGATAAGCAGACCAAGAGGTAGGCCCTCTTAATTGATTCTAATTTAAGGAAATATTCCATAGAATGTATCTGTTGTGGCTAGACCCATCATTAGGCTACAGGAATTCATTCATGTCTGCACTTATAATTTTACTTCACCACAAAATGGTGACTCTGTTGGGGAATCCCAATCCTTTTGTTTTTCTTGGATTTCATGATTTTGTGAGAACTTTTCTAGTTTCACTTTTTCCATTTGGTTTTGTTTCTTTTCTCCTGCTTACTGGTCTGAGTCTAAAATTCATAGTAGAAGATTTGGTCCCTGTTTCAATTTTTTATTTTTCCTTAGCTCCCTTGGTCAGTGCACTTAATCTGTTGACAGTTGCACCGACTAGCGCGAATTGCTAAGAAACAGTTGTATCAACCAGCCTTTGGCACTTGTTGTCAGTTAGGTAGTCATGTCGATGCCTATAAGTGTAGATTAGGGCTTGACCCCAATCTTTGCCAGTGTGTTCTACTCTTGTAGTTTTTACCCCATAAGACTTTTGGACCATTTTCTCCCTGATTATAAAGCTACTTTTCATTTTGTTTTGTTTGCTTGTTGGCTTATCATCTTTCTACTTGATTGATTGAGTCGTTGAGTGGCCAATGATACTGGGGCATCTAGTCAGTCATCCATTCAGCTGTTTGCGAACTCAGTAAGTCGAGTTGTAGGTGTACTTACTCTTTGCATTTTTTTTTGGTCCTTTTATGACTTCGACCTCCTTTACACAAGTTTGAAAAGTTTTCGTTTTCTTGCCTAAACGTTTCTTTTCTGGCATGGATTACATTATTGGTCTTGTGATTGGTAAAGTTGGTGTTTCATTAGTCTGAATGAGTTTCTCTTTGCATGTGTTTATTTGCTTGAAGAGATTATTGTCTCAAAAACTTTTTCACTGAAAGATTGTATGCGAAAAGTTTGTTTTGTTGTTTCATGAAAAAGTATGAAATTCTAGTTTGTTGCATTATTACGTTACGATAACTTGCATCATTGGAAGACTAGAATTGCAACGACATTTGAAAAAGGAAGAGAACTTGTTTGCTTTCGAAAGGACTAATAGATAAGTGCTTACCAGGAAATTAGGAATTGGAATGCATTTCTCATTAGTTTATTTTTTGAAAAATTAAGGTAGTGAAATATCATTTTGTTTTCAGTTGCTTGATTGTTTGCATTTGATTGAGTAGTTTATACCCTATCTAGTGTAGGCATTTCATCGATTTGAAAGGGTCTTGCCTCATTTAGTTGCATTTAAGGTTTTTGAGTCGCGTCGCTAAGACTTGGAAACTGAAATGTAACTCAAGATCAAATTTTAAATGAATTTAATTAACCTAAGGTGCATTTGAAATTAATGATCACATGTAGAAGGTCTAGGCTAGAGACATGTTCTAGCATCTTTAAAATGTTGAAAATGCAACAAGATGATGGAGCTTAGTGAAAAGAAGTGGCCTTCACTAAGTGGGCTCGCAGGTTATTTTTGGTGCAAAGTCTATTTTTAGACATATGGATCATGGTCTATGAGTTGCAGGATGCTATTTATGGATGATTGGTCATGTTGGTAAAAATAGATGGACCTCTATTTTTAGACATATGGGTGGAGTCTACTTTTAGACTGCCAGTCAAAAAATAGAATAGTCGAATATTATTAGCTCTTAATAATATTTGGACTATAAACATTATCTTATCCTCTTGCAACGCTTTAGTTTGAGCTACGGATGTGGCACATGCAACTGCCAGAAGGAAATATGCTTTTCCTATGGGTTAGTTGAGCTATTGCATGATGGACTTCAGTTAGAACTCAAGTGATTGAGTTTAGTGGAGTTGATTGAGGAGTTGATGGAGTTATGTTTAGTTTGACTTAGTTAAACTAGTTGTATTTAGTCTAACTGACAAATACACTAGTGATGAGTGGTGTGAATTAATTATTAATTAATTCACTAATTCTTAACTCATAAATCAACTACAGAATACATCAGTTAACTCAGTGCATGGACAGTTCAGTGGAGACAAGTGTTAGAGGTGGGTGAAAGGGTGAGACTACTATCAGTTGTGACTATAGTTGTGCATGAGATTTGCACAATCAATGGATGGAGATTGCCAATGAGGATTGCACAGTACAAGCCAAGGGAATTCGAACTTGGATCTGATCTATTCTCAACTTGGATTGCGTAGTAGAGGCAGGCAAACAATGGAGGAAATTTGTACCCGTGGCTTGTTCAGATTTGAGCTAGTTTGTGTGTAGTAGGTGGAGATAGTACTGAATACTTGTGAGAAGTATTGTACTATGTATTGTTACATGTTCTCTATCATTATAATATACAGATAGTCTGGGGTTTTCAACTGTATGATTTCCCCATTACATACTGTGTTCATATGTGCGATTGATGTTTCAATGTGCACATGCGATTGTTTTTAATTCCGCAAATTGATGATCAATGGTAGAGGAGGTTATGTATTATGCATGCATTCCACAAATAGTGTATAATCAGGATAATCTCTATGAATAAGTGTTATATTATTCAAAATTTCTACATAAACCTAGCAGCTATTGTTAGCTTCGGCATTAGACAATGCTAGTATAGATTTGTGCTCCCCGTACCATCGAGTATATATCGGGAGACCCCGCTAGGTTGCAATCCTTTTATCCTTAGGAAGCCAAGTTGGCTGCCTTGCAAATGTGATACACAAAACACAATGTTCGAGGAGGTTGCCTACTCATACTTCTTGGTTCGCCGGGAGGTATTTTGCAATTCACGGTTGCCTGGTAATCTTGTTTACCTAGATCATCTAGAATAGTCATTTGATTTTTTTGGCTCATTAAACATAAAATATTATTCAATCACTTGTCCTTTCGAGCTCGTTTCCAATCAAAAGTGATAGAGTCATCTTTGTTTCTTTCTCGACTCTTAAAAAATGAAAGAGCACCAGTATTTTATGCATCTTAATAATTGATTTTCCTACACTCCAAAACACCCTGTTAGTATTTTCAGGGACCAAATCATGAGTTCCCCTTAAAAGAACATTTTAAAGCCTTGAAATTAATTATTCTATTGACAAAGACAAGGTCATCGTGGCTGGACCATCTAGTTCACCCATTTCCTCTTCCTCGCCTCCATCCGAAGGATTATCTAAGGAGCCATTTCCTGAGTTACCATAGTCACTTGAGGACCAAGATGTTGAACTCACAATTGTTCTAAGCATTCAACCCTTGTCATCTCATCCTCCGCCTACTTTCAATATTGGGTCATTTGCTGATCTTGGCTCGGAATCTCTAGAAAATCCCGTTCAAACTCCAGAGAACTCACCGACCACTGACGATCAGCTTGGATTGATTATCTACCCTCCAAACCCTTCGTTTGACCCTGTTGTGATATCACCGCAACATCCTTATGGTCTATATGACCAGCTGGGTGTTCCTTTGGAACTATCCCCTCATACTCATTCATCCATTCGTCATTGTTTGTTTTCAGACATGGAAGCCGAAGGTGATACTCTAGCTACATCTCTGGATGAGGCTGAATTTTCTACTCCACAAGTTGTTGAGGGGGAAGAATTGCAATTGCAGTTTACTCTCAAGGGTTTCCCTTTTTGATAAGGTATTCCCACCAGTTTTCCACCCAACTATGTGTCTTTGGCACATTTGGTCTCATGTACACCTAGTGCCTCATCACTTTACCATAATCTTGCATGGGCATCAGGCACCAAGCTTACGTCAAGTCCATTTGTTATGAACACGACTTCCCATTAGGATATTACCTCAACCTTGGTGCAACCCACCATTCTGAATACACTTGTATCATCAATCCCAGTTACCCCTTAGGCACAATCGGTAGTTTCAAAGATTGTCTTTGTTAATTCCTTTGTCTTGCTAGTAAGTTGACAAGTTGTGCCACCACCTGGTGGGTAGAACCTGAATGTTTCTATGGTGTCAGGTGCTACTAATGTGAGCAGCTCACAAGCTCACATGCTTCATATAAACCAACCTTATTCTATAGTTCCAAGGTATTCAAGGTCAAAATCCTCCCTATGGTCAAGGTAATCCACAATGGGGGTAGCCTCAGATGCCATATGGCCAGAATCGCCCACTGTGGGGCCAAAATTCTTACTAGTAGGGATGGGCTCCTCCCTATGGGCCCACTCACCTACAGTCCATCATTACTATTGGTCCCTTTGCCAAATGGGGCATCAATTATATGACATGTAACCCTCGTTCGGCTGGGGGGCATGGCTATATTATTGTTTCTATGGATTATTTCACCAAATGCATTGAAGCGATGCCTACATATTTTGCATATGGTAATATGGCAGCTCAATTCCTTTTTAACCATGTTATTTCTAGATTTGGCTTACCCCAAGCCATTGTCGCAGATCATGGCTCCTATTTCAGAGATTACAAGATGGCCGAGCTGACATCTACATTGGCCTTGCGCCATGATGGCTCGACCCCATATTACCCTTAGGTCAACAAACAAGTTGAAGCCATGAACAAGGCCTTGGTCACAATGCTTTAGCGTACTATTGGGATGCACATGTCAAATTGGCATCTCATGCTCTTTTTAGTTCTATGGGCCTTGTTATCACTCAGGTTGTCCCTAGGCTCCTAATAGGGATACGACCGAGGTAACCACAAACCAATCTTTGGATTGCAGGTTCTAGCCCACCTGCAATCGGAGAGGGTTCTCTCTTTATGATTCAACTTTTGTTGATGATTTTAGGCTAGCTTTCTGGCTTCAAGGGAGTGTTGTTTGTGATTGGATGAAAGGTAGGATTCTCGGACAAAGAGGCAAGGTCAGGTGTGATAAGTTTCGAACCATTGGGCATGGAGTCACAGATTGAGGCTTTCTTGCGTTTCTTGGTCACAAGGGGATACAGAGCGGGATAGCTACACAGGATACAATTATCAATCAGCTGAAAGTATGGTAGGAAAATCAGGGATGAAAGGCAAAGGAGAATCATCTCATCATGCTGAAAAAATAGGAGAAATGGATGAATGGGATCTAGGAGCAATTAAGAATTCCTAAACATGCATTCATATGTGAAAGAAACAGCGTAAACAAGATCATTTAAGTATACATGCTCATAGCTATTTCTGAAGAAAACATCTAGAAATGCAGAAATTGAACTTAAGGTGTCATGGAACAAATCTTAAGCTATTCTTTTTTCCTGCAATTTAGAAGGTGGAACAGTGGTAAAAACATAAAGTAAACAGAGGAGAGAAACACTTATTGAATCATGTAGAAGCATAGGAATTCCGAAATCATTCCTTGGCCAAGAGAAAACATCAAGTAGTTTTGCAATCCATGCTTGCAGCAATCTTTGATTATGGAAATTATGACAGTTACAGTGCGAGTCTCTGCTCGGAGAAAATGCTGGAAAGGAGACTGACCAAATACTACTACCAACCAACCAACCCCTCACAACATCGTTCAGGGTGGTATTTATAAGCAAAATATCGGAAAGACATCATTACAACTGACCTAAACAGGTCTGCTAGAAAACTCTTCAAAAATCTAAGTGTTGCTGGAATTAAATGCAAGTAAATATTTTTGGCTACGCTAGGGGCAGCTGAATTAGAAAAGGTGACAATGCGGCCCTTGGGGGCTAGATGTGGTGCTGCTGGAATGATTGTGCTTTGGGAACTGTAGTTCTTCTCTGGTGTGAGTTAAATGTGCAATAATTATGATTTGAGGGCTACAAGTGGCTTCGCCCTCTTTCTATGAATATGCTGGAAGGTATTAAATGTTCTCCTGCTTTGGGCCGCTGCTCAAGATTTTCACTGATACTCTTTGCCGCTACATTGATGGCTTCCACCATCGACTGATACTCTTTGACACGCTTGATGCCTGATGATTTGATCTGATACACTTTAAACTCTGTCATTGATCTGCTGTTGTCTTTAAACCGGATCACTTTGGCGCGATCGGGCGATTTTCGGGCTTTTCGGCGCACAAGGGACTAAGAAATCAAAATATTCCCTGAAGATTCCTTGAAACGGCCTCTGTTTCTTGTTCTGGAGCTTCGAAGTGCGATTTTTCTTCCTGCGCGAAGTTTTGACTTTCTGGCTGCTGACATCAGCATGACATCGACTGCACAGCGGATGACGTCAGCTGTCGTGGGTCCCTGGTACAGAATGACATGGTGAGGTGCTGATATTGGAGGTAATGCGATGAACTAGCTCCGATGCGATCGCAATATCGCATCGGTGGGGAACGGAGGGTGCTTGAGTTGGGAATTTGGCGCTTGCGACCGCCGATATCGCGATATCGCGTCGGGTGGTGACGGATGGGTCATTACGTGCATGGAGAGGAAAGTGCGATCTTGTGATGCGATCTGGCTTTAAGGTTCTGCGAAGTGTAAGTTTTGGTCGGAAAGAGCAAGTAGGTGGGTGCGAAGGGCATTTTGAGGTTTCAGAAGGGGTCCGATTACCTGAGAGGGATTTTATACTCTGGAAGGAGTCCATTGTATCTGGGAGATGGTTTGAAGGTTAAGGGTTCTTGCTAAGTTTAAGGTAAACTGAGCAATTCCCGGGGGTGCTTATGGTTATTTTCAACCAGGGGGAGGGATATTACGTAGGGGAAATTTACTTAATATTAAAAGGGGGACGGGAAGAATAGGGAGCTAAATAATAATGTTAGTGGTTAATATGGAGGTGATAAGAAGGCGCTAAGTTCGAGAGTCCTTAGGCTGTTACAAGGGGGTAGGACCATTCTTTAGAGAAAGTATGGAACAACTTTGAGTGAAGCAGATCTTTACTCAAGCTAGTGTTACGAAAATGATGGAATTTAAGAGGTGTCAAGCAGATCTTGACCTCTTTTGGGGAAGTTAGTTAATGATTGGGGAAAGTAGAGAAGGGGAGTTAGTTATACCTCTTTTGAGCTTATCGCATAGAATTTCTTGTTGATTGTGTCCTGAATGAGATGACACCTGAAATTCTGGAATTGATCAGCAATTAGGATTCAGCAACCTCAAAACTACCTACCCAGCCTACTTACCTAGAATTTTTTCTTCTTTTGATTTGGGTGCACTTAGACTTGCAAACCCATCATTCATTTTTCTTTTGATGCTTTCCTATCTA
>APFE030507547.1:0-16250 GCA_000404065.3 Pinus taeda | reverse complement strand
TTGGAACTAGTTTTAATTAATGAAATACTATGTATTACGAGAATTTAAGTAGTGCTATATATTAAAACTAGGTAAGTTGGTAGTATTTAGTTTAATACATTAATTAATTATGTAAGATGTAATTAATGTTAATCTATGGTTTTATTGGAATTAGGTTTAATTAATTAGATATTATGTATTATGAGAATTTAAATAGTGCTATGTATTACATGAATAATAAGGACAAATATATGAAATTTATGGGTATGTCTTCCCTACCCATAGATATACTGTAATTTATAAGCTTACTAATTGTAATACATGAAAAAGCTAAAATATCTCTTGGACCATCCATTTATCGATTCTTGACATACACCCAAAAGAAGTGATTCAACAAGGCCTGCTAAAAGAATGCACATTGAAGCAAAATATAAAACAAATTCCCGGTCCTTGCCTCAAGTGACATACCAAATGGAAAATTTTCGAGAGACAGATATAACATCTATGCAAAACACGTATAGCATGCATGCAGTGGTTAATGATGTTCATTTAAAGCTAGTCCCTCTATGTCTTTTGCTCTTACTGTCATGTCTTTCCTCTGCAAATGAGGGAATTCTTGTATTAGTGAACCGTAGATGACATTCGCAAATATAAATGCATGAATAGTTGCAGCAAGGAATTCGACATGATTTTGTTTTCCCTTGTTGTTATGCTAGATAAAATTTCATCATCCTTGGTGGCAATAAATTCTTATAAACTAATGCTAATAATAATTCCAATTTAATAAATACAAATCAAATAAATACATTCATATGGTCTCTCTACCTCAAGGAAAAACCAAATAAAACCATCAATTATCGTGTTATCCCTCAAAGTTATTACGTCAATTTAAGAAGCTAACAACAATGACTCTCTTCATTAAAAAAACTCAAAACTTTGTACTAATATAAACAAAATAGTCTTAGCTAATAGAATCGATTACTATAGTGCCATATCGTCTAATGGCATGGGACTATTAAAAATCTTTTTCAGAACATGCACTTACATATTTAACTTGCTCTATTAATAAGAACTCAAACTAAATCAACATGGATATTAATGGCTATCCTTAAGTCGATTGCAGATTCTCCAAATATTCGGGAATCCGAAGAACATGGGCATGGTCAATTTTTTGACCCTACCCATGTCCATCAAATTCCCAAATATTCGAAGAATCTGCAATCAAGTTAATCTCACAGGGTATTAACTTACCATATTTAATAAGAATTCAAGCAAAATCAACGTGAGTATTAAGTTATCCTATAGTATGCTTTCGGCTTAGTATTATAGGAACGAATGCCAGCAATGGATTAGTCCTTTTGAAAGACAAAGTTTGACTTTGTTTTCCGAAATGGATTCGTACTTTCCTTGGAAATGCTAGCATTTGTTTCCTCCAGTACTCTAGTACTCTGTTGTCGACTAACTTAAATTGCTTTTGATTTTATGATTGCATTATCGAGTAATTTAATGAATAAATATTATTTTTAATGTGTTTCAAACACTTGCAGTTTATTTTTTTATAAATTAATTTTAAAACTTGTTGTATTTATTTTAATACATTAGTTTCTAGAAACAAATTTTAATTTAATGATTGATTTTATTATTCACATGTAATTTTTATAGCTTAAGTTCTTATGTTTTTGTGTTCACATACATAACCTTATTATTTGATTGTTGTGCTTCAAGGAGTTTTGCTCCGTTATGCACTCGAGATGTTGTTAACCTGCATTATATTGCTACTTAAAATAATAATAATGTATAGGTAAGTTACTTAACTAATATAAAAAGATAAGTTTTCTTGCTGTGTATAGTTTGATTAGTTCTAAGAATTGTTATCATGCGGGTATGATTAGTTTGGTAAAACATGATCTTGGTAGAGAGGTCAAGAAAACCGAAATAGAAAGTTATTGAGTATAAATAAATGAAATATATTTTTTTCTCTTTATATGCATATAGACAAAAGTTTCTTAATACTTTACTCGTGAAGACTTTAATATATTTGAGAATGTGTCTTACATTTACATTACATTAATTTTTTAAGATTCATTTAGAACTTACGCATGGTGGGACAAGGAACATTCAAAAACTGTGAAACTACTAATACTAAAATATTGACAGATATTAGTTACATAGAGAAGGATAACAAAAAAATTGAATTTTACTCCTTCAAGAATTTTTTTCATAATCATATGGTTAGAGTTTAATTAAACCAACCTAGATCAGTCTTAATCCTAGATCTATCAAGCATCGAGAGGGATCAAATCTCTCGAGGAGCAAACCTCTTTTTTGAGTGCAAAACTTGAGGAATAGTGCGCACCTAGGATGGTTTAATTCATTTAAACATATTATTAATCTTATGAATTTAAATATATAAATACATCTAATATTAATCTAACTATTTTAAATATTTTAAATACACATAATATTAATCTGATTATTTTGTTTGACAGTTGACATTATTTGATTGATTTGTGGCATTGATGTTAATTGAACTAGCATTGAGGCAGATTTGAGGTAGAGAGGTTGCAACCATGTTTTAGGTAGAAAAATGGGTTTAATGATAGCATCTGACCTTCTCCATTAGAAAGCTCTTTGAAAACGTTTTCTAGTGGTATGTGGAAGTCCATAAATGGCCATTGGGATCAAAATTTATTAATAGTCGAGTGACCTTGAAGTCCTTAGGAGTAGGCCGAATTTTGAATTTTGGAAACAGGTTGAATTTTGGACCCCGAATTTTGGAATCTCGAGATGTGAGAAGGTTGGAATATCAAAAGTTTACTTAAAAGGAAACCCAAGACAACATGGAACAATGAGACCAGGCTAATTATCAGAGCAAGGGGAATATCAAAGGTCGGAGATTTCGTAACATCAATATAATGGCCTTTTTGAGAAAGTTTTGATCTAATGCTAGGGAATTGATTCTTGGAATGTCAGAGCATTGGGAGGTCGCAACATCGAAGGTCATAGTCTTGGTCAATTAGAAGGTCAGATTTTGGGACCCCGTAAATTCTTATTAATGCATTCCTTTAAAAGTGCCGAGGGTTGAGAGGAACATGAACTATAAAGGAATTCGTTTGCAAATCTTAGATATACTGTAATTTATAAGCTTACTAATTTTAATACATGAGAAAGATAAAATATCTCTTGGACCATCCATTTATCGATTCTTGACATACACCCAAAACAAGTGATTCAACAAGGCCTACTAAAAGAATGCACATTGAAGCAAAATATAAAACAAATTCCCGGTCGTTGACTCAAGTGACATACCAAATGGAAAATTTTTGAAAGACAGATATAACATCTATGCAAAACATGTATAGCATGCATGCAATGGTTAATGATGTCAATTGAAAGCTAGTCCCTCTATGTCTTTTGCTCTTACTGTCATGTCTTTCCTCTGCAAATGAGGGAATTCTTGTATTAGTGAACTGTAGATGACATTCGAAAATATAAATGCATGAACAGTTGCAGCAAGGAATTCGACATGATTTTGTTTGCCCTTGTTGTTATGCCAGATAACATTTCATTATTGTTAGTGGCAATAAATTCTTATAAACTAATGCTAATAATAATTTGAATTTAATGAATACAAATCAAATAAATACATTCAACAAACATATTCTATGCAGAATATCAACGATATGGTCTCTCTACCTCCAGGAAAAACCAAATAAAACCATCAATTATCGTGTTATCCCTCAAAGTTATTACGTCAATTTAAGAAGCTAACAACAACGACTCTCTTCATAAAAAACTCAAAACTTTGTATTAACATAAACAAACTAGTGTTAGTTAATAGAATCGATTACTATAGTGCAATATCATCTAATGGCATGCGACTAATAAAAATCCTTTTCAAAACATGCACTCACATATTTAACTTGCCATATTAATAACAACTCAAACTAAATCAACATGGATATTAATGGCCATCCTTAAGTCGATTGCAGATTTCCCAAATATTCGATAATCCGACGAACATGGGTGCAGTCAATTTTTTTACCCTGCCCATGTCCATCAGATTCCCGAATATTCGAAAAATCTGCAATCAACTTAAGCTCACGGGATATTAACTTGCCATATTTAATAAGAATTCAAACAAAATCAATGTGAACATTAAGTTATCGGCTTAGTCCTTTTCTTTAAAACTTTGTTGACTTTTCCGCGACCACGCCCCATGGAATCTTATAGTGTCGTGACTCACATGGTAGCACACCAATGACACTATAAATTCACGTACTTTGGCACTTGTAATGCGACAACCTGTCAAACACTATATCTAATACTAATATAGTGCGCTATAGTTGCATTCTCAATTAAATTTCATTTTTGTTTGGTATTGATTGTTTTTTCATTATCTTAGCTCTCCCACTACTCTCGCGAACTTTGATACTAATTTGTCTTTAGATATAAGAAAAGATATAAGAAGAAAAGTACAAATTTCAAATAAATAAATAATATGAGTTTCTTTTTTATTGATCACACAAACATGAATTCTACATGATTACAATAAATCTAATATGAAGTATTTATACATTTTAACAACTCAAGTGATGTTAACTTCAACATACAAACATATATTAAATTTACATTTTCCAAATATAAGATTGAACTCAAACTAAGATTCACTTGACTCAAATTAACTTACCCTCTAAATTTAGACTACTCTACTTGTAAGAGTAATTAGCCATTTTTAATAAATATTCCATTTACAAAAGCGAGATTGAACTCGAAGTAACACTTGACTCAAATCAACTTACGCTCTAAATCTAAACTACTCCACATGCCAAAGCAATTACTTATTTTTAACAGATACTCTATTTACAATACCCGATGACCGGACCATGAACAATTTGAAGATTTGCTCCTCAAATGGAGATACTTAACATTTCAGAATGTGTTCAAACATAACATGTATGGACATCAACAAGGGAACAAATTCAATGTCTTTGCTGTGAGAGAAAATAATATTGAACTTCTAATTCATATGTAAGAGGAAAAAAAAAAGATTGGAATGACAGCGAAGTAAATGTGACGATGGAGAGAGGTTGTCCAAATCGAATGAATGTCCTTGCTCATTTAATCCTTTTGTATATAACAAAATTGCAAAGAAGTCTACATATTGACAAGCATTTACTTGATGCCATTGTAATATAAGGAGTTTTGCCAAACTCCAAAAAATGAATATAGGTGTCTTTTAGGTGTCGTTTGCTTTGTGATTACAATGGGCAATTGATAACTCTGCATACGCTCATATGAAATTAAAGATGTGAAATTTATTTATCCAAACAACACCGATTTGCAATGTCATATTTGCAATATTGACCATCCATTTATTTGGTATGGGTGATCATACATATTAGATACTGACTACCTATTACTAGTGGACAAAAGTCATAGCAAGGGATTAACTTTACGTTCTTTCCATACCGACTTTAGTATATACGTTCGGAACAGTCTTCAAATTATGACAAACATCATAGCAAAGCCTGAAGTTAAAAATTTGAGACAATACTTCCATTGTTTCACGCATTATAGAAACGTGTGTAGGTGGTGGTGCTCTTTAACAAATAAGATAGAGTATTAATGACTTTCTTAAATACATAAATTGTCAAAATTAAGTTTGGCACACCTTACAAACACAAAGCATATCAAAATTTTAAAATTATTTGAAGGGAAAAAATACCTATGAAAGGGAATTTCCAACCCTGAATGCCATGACCACTCAAAAGAGATGTGCGTAGATTTTGGAATCAGATTTAGGTTTTAATTTTTTAAACAATGTGTCTTTGCTTTAACTTTAGTGTGAAATTCTTCGCTCACTTCACAAGGAATGAACGCCTTCAATCGATTAGTCCTTTTGAAAGACAAAGTTTGACTTTGTTTTCCGAAATGGATTCGTACTTTCCTTGGAAACGCTAGTATTTGTTTCCTCCATTACTCTGTTGTCGATTAGCTTAAATTGCTTTTGATTTTATGATTGCATTATCGAGTAATTTAATGAATAAATATTATTTTTATTGTGTTCAAAACTAAGTTTATTTTTTTAATAAATTAATTTTAAAACTTATTTATTCTATTGTACTTCATTAGTTTCCTAGAAAACAAATTTTAAATTTAATGAGTGATTTATTGTTAAACACAGCATTAAATTTTATTATATCATTAATTAACTATACTTTTTGTTTCACAAACTAAAACCCATAACCTTTAACCTTAATTTGATTAAGTTTAGCTTTAAGAGAGTTGCTCCGTTATGGCACTACAGATGTTGTTAACCTAGCATTAAATATGATTACATTAAATAATAATAAATGTATAAAGTAAGTTTAATTAAAAATAATAATAAAAGATAAGTTTTCTTGGTGTGTATAGTTTGATTAGTTCTCAGGATTGTTATCATGTGGGTATGATTAGTTTGGTAAAACATGATCTTGGTAGAGAGTTCAAGAGAACCAAAATAGAAAGTTATTGAGTATAAATGAATGAAACATATTTTTTTCTCTTTATATACATATAGACAAAAGTTTATTAATACTTTAATATATTTGAGAATGTGTTTTACATTTTTTTTATTTTTTTTTCTGAATCGATGCTAATTCTATTAATAAAAAGAGAAAATATTTACAGTGAGGGCGAACCCTCAAAGAGCCAGTAAACTGACTCTTGACATATTGACTGAGATTCCAAAAAGGAGCTCTGTGCTTCTGGGTGAGAAAAATTGAACCAAGCCACAGAGCAAAAGTTGAGCTTACAAAATGGCTTCGTGCCTGCTTTAGGAGCCAGGTAGCGGAAGCGGACCACCGAGAGCCGAGCTATTACAAAACAGATATTTGCTTGCAGAGTTTGCCAAGCAAAGGAGGCTATCTGCCGAGAGGTTTTAACCTGATAAGAGAGCATGAGATACAACAAAAGAGCGAGAGCTGAGGCCGGCCTCAGCGAAATATTCGAAAGAGAGATAGACTGAGTAGAGGTGCTGATTGACCAAAATTTGAATCGAATCATTCCAAAACTGAAGGATTACTTGCCCGAGCTTTGGGGGTCAGGGCGACTGGTGCTCGGCAGATTTGTCATTGCTGGCAGAGTATCTGCATCATCTTCTGGATTGCCTGCTCCGGCTTCTTCCTCGGATTGCGTAATCAGGTGCATGATGTCGAAGGTGCACTGCACTGGACCGCAAGCCACCACTTCTTCTTCCACAATGTTCGGCGAGTCCTCCTGCATGTTGGTGGCCGAGGGGGGGTGATGAAGCTCAGGGCCATGGGAGATACTAGCCTCTGGAGAAGGAGTGGACGAAGAGGGAGGATCGACAGGCTCCTCAGCGTCCTCAGATACCATAATTGTGGTGGTGAAGGTAATAATCAGTTGATTAAGGCGACTGGGAAAGGTGAATCTGGAGTTGTGGAAGGAGGAGTTAGGAACAGGCCTGATCAGAGAAAGCGGAGGGGATGACGGGGAAGCGGAGGAGATGGGGATAACCAGCGGCGAGGGCAAGGAGCAGTTACGGCCTAGGGAAGCCGAAGAGCCTCCTCTACGAGGCACTCCTCTACTGTGCGGCATGGCTCTTGTGAAATGAGGAGAGCTGGACAGGTTGCCAATGGCGGACTGGTGTAAGATAGGCTCGCGCGGCTCGACTGCAGGCCAAGCCGGCTCAATTGAAAACTGGCCAAAGGATCGAGTTATAGAATGATGGCAACGAGTAGCAGGGAGGGCCATTTTACGACGAGCTTCCTCCAGGTTCAAGGCACAGGGGAGCGTCATCACACCTGCAGGGGAATGAATGTCGTTAATGGCAGAGAGGACCTGAGCTAGAGATGGCGGCGTTGTGCATTGAATTGCATTCAACACTGTCCTGGGGCTGTTTACCGCGATCCTGTCCGGCCAGGTGCCGTTCCGACTGCCTGACGTCGGACATGTCCTGGCATGAGGTGGCGAGGCAATGGGGGCACCCGGATTCGGGGGGATATCCTGCCACGGTGACTTATCTTTTTCCACCAGTTGAGTGAAATTTCTGAGCTGATCTTTTGTGCCAATAGTAAGAGTAGCCTCTGAGAAGTAGTCTTTGGTGGTTTCCACTCCAAGGTTAGCTAAGAAGTCTGCTAGTTGGTTTCCTTCATGGAGCGTATGGTGGAACGAGATAGCCTGATGCATGGTAAGCCATTGTTGAATAAGTTCCAGTCTGTGCGCCATTCTCCAACTTCTACTGACTTTATGCACCGGCGCTCCCTGGGATAGATGCTTGCCCATGTTGATGATTATTTGGGAGTCGCCTTCAATAATAAGAGGGAAGAATGAATTCCTTTGCGCTTGAATGAGCCCTTGCCATAGTCCTTCGAGTTTCGCCGAGTTGTTTGTGTCCCAACCGTTAGTGCCACAGTAGATAAGGAGCGGATTTCCTGAATGATTTCTGAATACTCCTCCATAGCCGGAAGCTCCAGGGTTGCCCTTGGAGGCTCCGTCGAAGTTGAGTTGGAAGGAGTTAGGCGGGGGAGGAGTCCAGGTCTTGTTCTTATCTTGCCTGATGGAACTAGTAGTGTTGGATCCTGTTGGTTGAGACAGGGAAATTTGCTAGTTGTTCCATATGGAATTTTCTGTGGAGGTTGAAGGGAAGTCTTCAGACGTCCAGGTATGAATGGACAACAATTCTTTAAGATTATTGACGAGGATGCTCCAGAGCTGATCCAACGATTGGCTTTGATTCTTGAAAATGCGACGGTTCCTCTCTTTCCAGAGGTTCCATAAAATGAACCCGGGAAGGAGTTGCCAGAGAGTATTGAGGATCTTACTTTGATATGGGGTATTAGGCCAATTGCGTAGGGTTGCTTTGAGATCATCTTGAGCCCTATGATCCTTTTGGCATCTGAAGACCGCTTTGCCCCATAATTGTCTTGCCAGATTGCATTGGAGTAGCAGGTGGATTGCGGTTTCCTCCTCAGATCGGCAGTTGAAACATATAGAAGGTCCTGTGAAACTTCTTTTGCGCAAGTTATCCCAAGTGAGAATCCTGCTGTGAGATAGTAACCATAGAAATGTGGATATCTTGGGCCAAAGATGAGAATTCCAAATTTGATTCCATAGTTTGTCCTTGGTGATTTTGTCCTGAATTATGATGCCATAAGCTTCCTTTGTTGAATAGTTGCCCTTTTCTTCATATCCCCACCATAGCTGGTCTTGCCCATCAGTTGTGCATATCTGTCGTTTTTGAAGCTCTATGTCGAGTGCCTGAATACAAGTTGCGCTACCAGTGATTCCTAGAATTTGCTCTGCTGTTTGCCATTGCCTGCCTTTTTGGTTGTTGGAAGGGTTCCAATATTTATTGACTGTACCTGGTTGTTGAGGACCTTGATGATTGGGCGGGAGGTCTTGAATGATGTTCTGAAGCTTGGGGAATTGCTGTCAGGAGTCGTCCTAGAATCTGGCAGTATTTCCACTTTTAATTTCCCAGAAACAGTGCTGTTGGATAAGATATCTGTGTTGAATGGCTGCATTCCATATGAGAGATCCTGCACTTTGCTCTATCATGCGAATTCTGTCCTCCAAAGGTCTGTTGCTGGCGTATTTAGCTGTCCATAGAGAGGCCCATGGCGTTTTGGGGTAGGCAAGCCATCTCCACCAAAGTTTGGCTCCCATGACTGTGTTACTGAGTGCTGGGTCTCTGAGACCAATGCCTCCTGCCATCTTGGGAAGACAAACTTTGTCCCACTTGACCAAAGCCCATTTACGATTTTTGCCAGAACTACCACAGAGAAAGTTGCGCATAAGATTTCTTATTGCCTTTATGACCCATTTCGGAGCTGCCAAGAGAGTGAACAGATAAAGGGGTAGAGATTGTAAAATAGCTTTGATTAGAATGATTCTGCTTGACATGTTCAGGGCACGATGGGTCCAGAGGGAGAGCTTGGCTTCAAAGTTGTCCAAAAGATCAGTCCAAGCGGCGTGCTTGAGGGTAGAAGCCGTCATGGGGGCACCTAGGTATTTGGAAGGGAGTTTGGCTATTGTAAAACCTAAGATCCTGGCCATAGAATTTTGGGTAGTAACAGGGGTGTTGAAGAAGAAGATTTGAGACTTGATCCGATTGATGAGAGCACCGGTTGCATCTGAAAAGACAGACAGAAGATCTCTAAAGGTTCGGGCTTCTTGGACGGAGGGGTGCCCAAAGAGCATGTTGTCATCAACGAATTGCTGATGAGTGAAGGCAGGGGAATTATTGAAGGAAATACCTTTCAGGTTATGAGAGAGAGCTGCAGATTTAAGAATGCGACCAAGACCTTTGGCAATTATGACAAATAGGAAGGGGGAGAGTGGGTCTCCTTGCCTAATGCCTCTTGAAGGACGGAAGGTATCGGATGGGATGCCATTGATCAGAATGGAGAAAAAGGTGGAAGAGAGGAGACTGGTAATCCATCTAGTCCAGGAGTGATCGAAACCAAAAGCAATTAATATTTTTTGAATGTATAGCCAACTTATACTGTCGAAAGCCTTTGATAGATCAATTTTAAGGAGCATACCTGGCTTTTTGGATTGCTTCAGAGAGTGCAGAATTTCGTGAGTGAGGATGATGCCATCAGTGATTTGGCGCCCTTCGACATAACCTGATTGCTCGGGAGAGATGAGGAGGGGCAGAAGCGGCTTCAACCGATTAGCTATGACCTTTGAGACTATTTTGTAAGTGATGTTACAGAGAGCGATGGGACGATATTTTTCCGGCTTGTTGGCGTCCTTTGATTTGGGAATGAGAGCTAGAAAAGTGGCATTTCAACCCTGGGTACATCCATCGTAAAGCTCTGGATTCCTCGACCAGTTGCCAGACTTCTATTTGTATCAAATCCCAGAAGTGGTGGAAAAAGTCTGAGGTGAATCCATCCAGCCCGGGTGCTTTCCCTGCTTTTAAGTTTTTTACTGCCTGATCTACCTCGATGAGCTTGATAGGTTGAAGGAGGTGATTATGCTCAGGAGTGATAAGCTTGGGTATGTGGGGAAGGATTTTTCCAATTGCTGGAAGCCTGTCCACATTCGGTTCCTGATGAGCTTGTTGAAAGTAGCTGAGGAAATTAGCTTCGATTCCTTCATGAGTTTCCACTCGCTCCCCTTGCTCATTTTGTATATGGGAAATCAGGTTATGCATTTTGCGCTGAATAGTAGTGTGATGAAAGAACTTAGTATTCTTTTCTCCATCCTTTAACCATTTGATGTGAGGCTTCTGCCTCCAGAGGATTTCCTCCTGTTGGGTTCTGGTTTGCAGTTGATCTTCTATCCTCTATTCCTGTTGGGTTAGGGTGTTAGTTCGACCTTCCATCATAATTCGGTTCTGGATGTGTTTCATTTCCTGATTGAGCTTGTCTTGTGCAGTGAAGATGTTGCCAAATATATTCTGATTCCACTGTTTGATGTCTTTTTTAAGGGCCTGAAGTTTCTTTTGGAAGCGTGCCATTTTAAATTTTTCTGAGGGCTGGAACTTGATCCAGGATTGCTTGACAAAGTCCTTGAACTCAGGGTGAGTCAACCAAAAAGATTCGAATCTAAAAGGACGTTTATTGGTGTTACCTGGCCTTTGCCATTGAAGTTCAATGGGCCAATGATCCGACCCAGATATGGGTAATATGGAAGAGATAATGTCTCCACCTAAATAAGGAGCGTTGTCAGAAATGAGGAAACGATCTAATCTTGTGGCTATTTGGTGGATACCCTCCCTTTTGTTGGTCCATGTGAAGATGCCATTGTTGGAGGGTAGATCAATTAGCCAGTTTGATCTCACAAAGTCTTTGAGGAGTTGCCCATCCCGGATGCCGGTTTCTCTTCCACCCTGCCGTTCTTCAGTTTTTGTTATCATGTTGAAATCCCCACCTGCGATCTAGAGAGGGTATTGCCTGTCGGAATTAAGTGCTGTGAGGTGGTCCAGAACTACGGCTTTAAGTTGAGGATCTTGCGGAAAGTAGACATTGGTAATGTGGCCATGAGTGTTAGTTCCAAGCAGGTGGAAAGTTGCCTGGATGAAATTCTTATTGGCATGAATGTTGCTAAGCTGAATGATTCTAGAGTCCCACAGGATTGCGAGACCTCCCGAAGCACCTCTCGCATCAACTGTTGAGATTTGGCCTCCTGGCCAGACTTTTTTAGCTATTTTTTCTAGAAATGTCATATTACATTTGGTTTCTTGCACAAAGAGAATGTTTGGTTTCTCTTGCATGAGCATATTTTTTAGGAGTCTTCCCTTCCTGGGGCTGTTGAGCCCTCGTATATTCCACGAGATTAGCTTCATTGAGACGGGTGGGGGTGGGTGTTGTAGAACTTGGTCAGCTTCGGATATCGACCTGATTCTACGAGCATTTCCCCTATCTTAATGGTTTTTTCCAAAGAGGTTTTCCGACCTCTCTTTTTGGTGTCTTTCATAATGAATTTGCCATCCCATTGGCTTCCTTTTTGAACCCCCAGAGAATGTTTCTTGTGAGCTTTTTGCAGAACTTCTTCCAGTTTGTCTAGTTGCCTTTGAGGTATCTTATCGAAGTTCCCAGTTTTACATGCAAGTTCGAAGGAGAGTATATCTAGATCGCCAACATCTACATCTTCCTCCATTGATTCTACTCCTGAAGGGTCTGTTTCCGCTTCGTTGGCTATTTGTTTGCTTGATTCAGGGATCTCTGTATCCATTGCCCGAGGGCCATTTGCTTGAGGATCTGGATGCTTTGACTGGCTTTTATCAGGCGGAGGATTTTGAGTCGAAGGAGGAGGGCCTTCTGGGAGGTTTCGAACCAGGGATTTGAGCTTTCGCGTTTCCTGGGTTTGATCTTGGTCTTCCAGATTCATTAGGGTTTCAAAGCTATTGGAGTTGGGTGATTTAGATTTGTTGGCTGGTTCAGATCTTGCATTGGCTGAGGGTTTTTTTCCTCCTCTTCTGCGGTTAACTACTTTTGTGAATCCATCAGATTCATTCTTGTCTGCTTGGGTGCTTTCAGTTGTTGTTTTGTTAAGGGGGCAGTCCCTGAATAAGTGCCCTAGTTGGTGGCATTTCCAGCATCTAAATGGAACATGTTCATAGTCTATCATTTGAATCCATTCAGAATCTTCGTGTCGGAGTCTTACCTTGTCTGGGAGAGGTTGTTTGAGGTCCATGTAGACACAGATGCGCGCATAGGAGGTAAATCTGCAATACTTGGTATCTTCCGCCACCTTAATGAACTCTCCAAGCTTGTTTCCTATTTCTTTCAGAGATGACTCTTCCCAATATTCCCAGGGGAGAGAGTAAAGCCTGATCCATACAGGCACACAGCTGAGATCTTCTTTGTCAGGGTCGAATCTCTCGACCCATCCTCTCAGGTACAGGCCTGCAGCATTAAAGAAGTAAGGACCTCCATCTACTACTCTGGTGCGATCCTCCAGACAGTTGAAGACTACAGTGAAGAAGCCTTTGGGTCCAATGTGCAGGGAGATGTGGCCTTTAGGAGCCCATTTTGCATTAATCCAGCTACTGAGAGCTCTTTCCGTTGGCCAGATCCCGATGAACTTTCCAATAAGAGCATGGTCATGCATGTATTGGATTCGGGCATTTATTGTGTGGCTGGGAAAATCCACAGTGGGCATTGTGGCCGCTACCGGTTTGCAGGTGGCGGATCTGATCGTAGAACTTTCTTCCTATTTTGTGCAGGCATCCTTGTCATTTGTTCTGTTCTGAGAAGTGTCAGTGCGATTTGGAACGGAATCATTCTCTTGTCCTTCTTGTCTTGAGTCGTCAGGGTTTGGGGGAGGGGCAGAGGCCCCTCCCTTCACGGGCGTCATGGTGATGGTTGATCAATGGCGAGAGATGGCAGTTACGGAAGGCAGAGCAGCAGAGGGCAGGGAGCAGATGGCAGATTTTGCAGGCCTGCCGTGGCAGCCAGGGCTACGCCTAGCGAGAGTGTCGCCGAAACCCTAATCTCTATTCGCCATGGAAGAACCAGAGCTCCTTAGCTTCAATCTCAAATTTTCCGAGAATGTGTTTTACATTTACATTACATACTTTAATTTTTTAAGATTCATTTAGAACTTATGCATGGTGGGACAAGGAAAATTCAAAAACCGTGAAACTACTAATACTAAAATATTGACAGATATTAGTCGCATAGAGAAGGATAACAAAAAAATTGAATTTTACTTCTTCAAGAATTTTTTTCATAATCATATGATTAGAGGTTAATTAAACCAACCTAGATCAATCTTAATCCTAGATCTATCAAGCATCGAGAGGGATCAAATCTGTCGAGGAGCAGACCTCTTTTTTGAGTGCAAAACTTGAGGAATGGTGCACAACTAGGATGGTTTAATTCGTTTATGGCCAAGGAAAATATATTAAACATATTATTAATCTTGTGAATTTAAATATATAAATACATCTAATATTAGCCTAACTATTTTAAATATTTTAAATACACATAATATTAATCTGATTATTTTGTTTGATAGTTGACATTATCTGATTGATTGGTAGCAATATTTTGGCATTGATGTCAATTGAACTATCATTGAGGCAGATTCGAGGTAGAGAGGTTGCAACCATGTTTCAGGTAGAAAAATGGGTTTAATGATAGCATCAGATCTTCTCCATTAGAAAGCTGTTTGAAAACATTTTCTAGTGGTATGTGGAAGTCCATAAATGGCCATTGGGATCAAAATTTATTGATAGTCGAGGTAATGACCTTGAAGTCCTTAGGAGTAGGCTGAATTTTGAATTCTCGAAGTAGGTTGAATTTTGAACCCTAAATTTCAAAACCTTGAGATGTGAGAAGGTTGGAATATCAAAGGTTTATTTAAAAGGAAACCCGAGACAACATGGAACAATGAGAGCAGGCTAATTATCAGAGCAAGGGGAATATCAAAGGTCGGAGATTTCGTAACATCAATATAATGGCCTTTTTGAGAAAGTTTTGATCTGATACTAGGGAATCGATTCTTGGAATGTCGGAGCATTGGGAGGTCACAACATCGAAGTTCAGAGTCTTATTCAATCAGAAGGTCAGATTTTGGGACCTCGTAAATTCTTATTAATGCATTCCTTTAAAAGTGCCGAGGGTTGAGGGGAACATGAACTATAAAGGAATTTGTTTACAAAACCAAAGAACCAAGGACCCTTTCTCTCTCCTCTGATAGGGCACATGGTAGTAGTTGATTGGCCCTTAGGAGTTGATGGTGACGGAGGGCACATGGCCGTCAAATTCAACATTAATGGGCGTCCTAATGGGGAAAATCTTGGTTACACGTGTCATCACTAAGGAGATGCCATGTGGAGGTCGGGATTTCGTAACTCCTTTGTGATTGCATTTTTGAGGAAAGTCCCGATACTAGGGAGCTCCAATGTTGATTGGTGTTTGGTCGTAGAGGCCTAAAGGACCAAGGGCATAGAGAACGGCTTAGCACCTAAGTGCTATGGGGATGCCACGTAAGTATATCGAAGGTTGGGATTTTAAAACTCCTTCATAATTGAATTATGAGAAATTCTTGATACCAAGGAGCTCTGTTTGTTGGTGTTTTGTGGTGGAAGCTAAAAGAACCAATGATGGAGAGAAAATAAACAAGGAGATAGGTCCTAGACACAATCCTGAAGGCCTTAGCACCTAAGTGCAATGTTGCCTGTCACAACACTCGATCATATGGTGAAAAGTAATAAGGGGTTAAACAAAATGGACTAGAGGCTAGGCTCAGGATTTCATGATCTCGTAATATCATAAGATCACATTAACAAAATGTTATGATATGTGGGAGATCCAAAATTCCAATACAAAGTCGTATGAAGCCACCAATCATAACACTTTGCCTCATGGAGGAAAAACAATAAGAGGCAAAGCACAAGGGGCTAAAGGACATGATCAAAATTTCATGTCTTCGTAACATCAAAATAATAAAAGGTACTATATGTGGAGCTCTGATACTATAGTACATAGGAGTATGAAAGATGTATGAGTCAATAGCGAAGAAGTAACTACGTACAAAAGAGTTGGTATCTGGAGTTATGGAGATAAAGATAGATATTGTTAGGTCAAGGCAGCAAGGACCACAATCACAAAAAAAAATTTAAATGGAGCATGTCATGATGTGAGAAGTAAGGCATCTCTCATATCCCGATGCACACTTGATTGAATTGAATGAAGATCATAACCTTAGGGATAGGAGATTGATTACAGAAAGAACAAAGCCATGATGGAGTACATTCTAAGCATTGTGATCAAATGAATAAGCACAGACAACCTTGTTAGAGTGTG
>APFE030507536.1:41745-53198 GCA_000404065.3 Pinus taeda | reverse complement strand
TAGTAATAACATGAATTAAAATTATTAATATAGTAATAACATGTGTTAAATAATGATAATGATTAGTATAATAGTGTAGTGCCCACTCTAGGTTCCTAACTCTAATATGACATTATCTTACATACTTTAGTCTATGATTAACTCAGGCTGAGGATAAATAAACGTGACTCCATCATCAGTGAATGTGATGGTTAGGTATGTTCTCTATTAATATTATGATTATGATATAATTAATGGTTATGTGTACTCTCTATTGATATCATGATGGTGATAGTAGTAAAGGATAGACATGTTTCTATTGATGTTATAATGAGGATAGCCTTGATCTATATGTATGGTTCCATTAAGGTTATGATGATGCTAGCCATGATGGAGGGATCCCCTATGTTAGCTACTTACATTAGTTCTGATTCACAATGAACAATGATGTGAATGACCAGGTGATGGTAATAATGCTATTATGACAATGAATAACACTGAGAAACCTGGTTACTGATTATTATTGAGTATGGCAGGAAACCACTAGAGGCACTCGCACATGATGTGTTGACGACACCTGGGTTGATGAAAATTTATATTATTTTATCTTTGAAATTCTAACCGATTTTGAAACCTGCTATATATGGTTATCTATATTCTGATGATATGTTAATGGTTGCAAGCACAGATTAGTTGCTTGGCTGAATGACTCACATATGGGTGATGGGGTTGTACAGTTGGATGGAACTACATGGGAGGGGTGGGACGGTGTCCCTGATCTCACCCACTAGCACTCCCGCCGTGGCTTGGGCTGGAAGGGTTGAAACACCTTCGCCTTGAAGATCACGATGCCATGAGGGTAGGTCCCCAAGTTGGGTCACTCATGAGGATTTTACCAGGGGGTGCCCCATCAAGGCGGATTCCTTGATCCCTGACACCATTAGTTTCACTATAGCAGGCAACATAAGAGACGATAGCGGTCTATGACGTTGCACGATAATTTCCCCTCATAGTCACTGGATGCTTGAAGAGCAAGTGGTGTGGCACCCTTGGGATTTCAGGGAAACTCTTGAAGGGCACAACCAAGTGGCGTGGCACCCTTGGAACTTCAAGGGAAATTCTTGAAGGGAACGACCAACTTGGCACCCTTGGCATCATAATTAAATTGTTAGGTGTGGCACCCTTGGAACTTCTAGGGAAGTTCTTGAAAGGCACAACCAAACTTGGCACCCTTGGAATCATTAAAAATAAAGGATAATAAATAAATATAAGTAAGGAATGAAAACTAGGTAGTTACATCAAGGGTAAATGATGATTAGAAGCCAAGGTAATTAAATCAAAAACAAAACTTGGAATAAGGAGGATCATAGGAAGAAATAAATAGAGTACCTAAAAAATTCTACCCTCCCCATGTTGGTAAATACTAGGTAGATTAGGTGGTTTAATTAGATAAAAGGGGAAGACAAACATATTGTAAGGATAAAGATTAATCCTAAACCAATTAAACTTAATTAATAAAAGAGGAAGGTGAATTAAAATAAGAAAATAAATTAAATTTAGAGAAATGTAGAGAAGCGCCATGTGGCATCAACCAGCATAAGAATATCCCTCTAAGAGATAACCTGAGTTAATGTAGGAAGTAGATTGGGGATAAAATCTTAACTCAGTAATTGACTCCAAGTAATAAACACAATTTAAGGAACAAAGGGGGGAATAAAGAGACAACTAGGAGAATAAATAGGAACTTTGTGAGGTGCGGAAAATATTAATTTTAAATAAAAAGTTAAGTAGATAATTATGGGTGTCCCTTGCTGAGAGAATGACTCATGGGTAGATGAATAATCAAGCATTAAATTAAAAGAAAAATATTATAATTATGCATGACATGCCAAGTGTCACCTATGGAGGACTCCTATAAAAGAAGGCAAGCCATGAGAAAAGGGACTTTTGGGAACCCTATTGTTGGATGGATGATATTTTGGGAAGGAAGTGACTACGAAGCTATAGTGAGTTTGGTGGGGCAGAGGGTTTTAGAGAGGGGACTCTTGAGCTACAGTTGCTCTCCTCTACCAGCTAGACTCTTCCTCCATTGTACAACCCCATTGCAGCTCGGGGGTCTGCGGGGAAGAAGAGTACCCAAGGAGTAGGTTGGGAGGTTAACCGGTGGGTCTCGTTCGGATCAAGTGCAGCATCATATACTCGCAGACGGACCAGCGACAAGGAATTACCCGCTACAACCGATCAAGCGAAATCGCGCCTCTCCGGTGTACGATACATGTGTATTTCTTATTACTTATTCTTACATTTAAAGCATATAAATGTGGTGTTAATTCCTATATGAACATGAGTGACGTATGTGTTGATTAAATTGAAAGCTTAATGTGTTTTTTTTCCTGTTGTAATTGCTGTGAAAAATAAAAATAAAAAAATTGGGTCGGACATTTTACTGTTTTAGTTGGGTCGTTTCACTTGGTATCAGAGCTATGTTGAACCCTTGAGACCTATGGGCCCATGCATGCATTACTATTTTTGTTAAATATCTACTACATTATACCAAATGGTGACCTACCAGGTCTATGAATCCCCAAATTGTAGCCTTAAGACACCAAATACTGCATTACAATCTCAATACAAAGATTTAAACCACTCCAATCTTCTCCGTTATTTTAAAATTGTGCTTCTTTCAATTATTGCAACTGGTGCTAAGAACAGAAGCATATCGGTTCGCAGAATATTCAAATAAAGAACTATGTCCCTACACATTATTGGCCTTGGAATATTGCAGTTAAAGTAGATAATTGGTAGGCGATGGATATCTTGCACAAAGTCGATCAATAACGCTATTTTGTGTATGATTAATATTGCTTATGGTGTTGGTTCTATTTTATTTTGCACTAGATGACGTCAAAGACTTGGCTATTCTCTGCCTATAACTACTACAAACAAGATTCTCTATATTCTTTTTCATGAATTTTGTATTTTGCATATTAGGTAGAATCTGGGCAATACTTTAAATGTAGCACTATTGAATGTTTCTGTCATCCACGGGAATTGATTATTTTTCTGTAATCTCTTTTCCATAATCAGTGTGTAGTGGATTTCTTGATCTAATTCTTACTTGATCTGTGTTCAATTTATTCTTGTAAATTAGAGTTAGAGATATCTCTTATTTCTCCCGATGTTTCTGAATTGTTGCATGTTTTCATAATGCCCATTTTTGAATTTTTCTTCAATTGTTCAAGTTTATGCTTGCTGATAATTTTTTACATTTTCCCTGATATTTCTGGTAGAGTTCCTTTATGAACTCTCCACGAGATGTTTCTTGAAATCATATATACGACATTGCTTTAATTAACGCCTTAGCCATAAGTATGAAGCAACCATTATACTAGATCCACTTTGGTAAAATTGTTTCTTCATGTTCGAGGCATTGTTACCAGGTTGGGCAGGATCTGGCTCAGGTTCCAAACCATTCAAATTAACTAAAATTCCAAAACGTCTTTAAAAATGGTAAGAATAAAATTTAAACAAAATAAAACTTACATTTAAAAGCCATAAAACTGCTTCTTTGAACTTAGGTCTATTTGGAATTACATTCTTCTATATGCTTATATATTTTTTCTATGATTATTTGAACTTCCAAGTAATGCTTATTCCTTTTCCATGAAAAAAACATTATATTTGACATTTCAATCTTGGAATCAAAATATAGATCATCTTAACTTTACAGATCATGATCAAATTTCATAACCACTTTGTGTCTTATCTTAGTCTACGTATTACAGTCATCCATCCAAGCAAATTGGGTTAAAGTGCCCTTCACTCATGTCTTCAATTAATCAGCAACAAAAACAGAGAAAGTTGTTAAGAAGGTCCCACAGTAAACAATTCTCTTGTTTCTGGCAAAACTTTGATTCTAGCATGGATCAAAAGAGAGAGAAGATCCAATGGAAAAAGGGTCCTCCTTGTATTCTTGAATGATTAAGGTTTTGACTTTCAGATTTGAATGTTATTCGGTAATTGCTAGAGTTCAGAAAATAGAGGTGGCAATTGCCGAACAAAGAAGGAAAAAGGAATTTCTACAGATTGAAGGCTCAATTCGATGGTCGAGTTGTTGGCAGGTTTGAGTTTGAAAAGGAAATCGAACGCTGGCAATCCGTTGAAATTTTATAGACCATGAGAATCTACGTTTAATATGCTCCAATGCACTAACGATTGGAGGTTTTCAATTCACAAAATATTTAGCCATCACAACGGTCGTACCTTATCAACCTCCGATGCGAAAATTAGAGATTGGTGATCGCTGTCTTCCAGTGTTCTCTTTCAATTCCTTCAATGCTCCGATCCGATCCTAATTGGAAGTCGGATTATTCACTAGAGTTAATATCGCCGATACAAACACCAACCATATGTTTAAACACAATCTATGCTATGGCATCAAACATATATCGGGTATAAATTACGTTTTGATGGCGTAGAATATATAGCGTCCCAGTCATGATTCAATAGGCATCGAATATATCATGTATAAAATATGTTTTGATGGCATAGAATATTAAACGACCAGTCAACGATTCAATATTATGATGGTGATATAGTTTTGTGTATTTATACATTATATGTATATTTAGAATATGAAAATGTTAATGTTATATATTTAGATTTAATTAAATAAAACCCAGGTACTAGAATTGGAACCTGATCGCCCACTTAATGCTTCACTCGAGATGAAGTGCAAAATTCCGAAAGGATTCAACCAGTATTTAGTTTCCACGAGTGCATCAGTGTAAAATGTGATGAGTGGCAGGAATTAATGGATATCAAAAAGTGGCCAGACACACTATATTCTGAAATCCCGATGAAAGCGGAACTCAAAAACTCATTAAAATTCTACTTGGGATGATATCGGATCAGAGATTCGAGATCATCAGCGATTTTAATTGTGCTACTTACGACAGCTGGCAAGACCTCCTCAGTTTTGCACCGCATAGTTGCTAACAGTGAGTACTGGACATGAAGGCGGCGTTCTAAGATTGTATATAAAAGAAACAAAAAAACTCCAACACTATGCATATTTTCCAGAGCATAATTTCAAGATATTATCCAACACGTGACACATTATTATTTGATGTATATTAATGACACATGATGTGCCAATGTAACTTTCAGAGTTATCGGAGGCTCAAAGTTATGTTTGTAAATCTTTAGGTATTAAGAGTTAATTATGGTATGCATTAGTTGGTTCTGTTCTGTATTGCGACTGATTGCTGTATCCAAAACTGAAGTTTTGCTTGGATTTGTTTCCTGTATGCCTCGAGCAACTTCTTGATCAAAGGCCAAATTATTTTATGCCTGTAGTAGTTGACATAGAGAACTTTGATTTTTGACGACATCGATTATAGAACTAAGGTCTCTGATAGATTGTTGCTGAGCGTATTCCTTCACAGTGGATCATTTCTAGGAGTGCCAAAGTCTGTCTTTTTGCCATCATAGGATGAGTTCATACATATATTGGAATCAAAATATTGTCTTGTGCGTGTGGCTGAGTCTATTCATCAAAAGAGAAAGGTGTCTGAAGTGTATTGTGGAAAACATTGGGTGACAGTGTATTCTGTGCTTGAAGTTTGAGCTACCAACTTACATTTGGGCATCGTATCTCTGAACCAAGTGCTGAAATATTATTTCAAGAGGGATGTGTTATCTATATTCTTCCACCGGCAGCATCTTGACACAGACTTATTGAAGGACAAAAGCTCATTTTTGCACCAACAATTCGATCCAACAATTGGTGATTGAATTCTCCATAGGCTGAGCCTTTCCTATTGTGAGATTTCTTCAGTGTTGAATTGGTTATAGATTTTAATATCTCGATTTCTTCTGATTACGCTTTATAATTCTTGAGATTAAATGATGCAAAATATTTAATAGGGTATTGATCTTAGAGGGGCAGATGAGATTGAGTTATTATAACAGGTTTCAGTTCTTTTATTTTGTTTCATGAGCTTAAGACCGTAATTGGTTTTGAATAGCAATAGGTATGCCGTTGTGTAGAAGGTTTTAGTTTTTGGTTGTCTCAGGAGGTAGAGGCATAAAGCTTCTTGATTGGTTTATTGGTTTGGGTGTGTTCTTTTTAAGTTTCAAGAGGCTTTTAGTTTTTTTTCATTTCGTTCAGCAGAGATTGCTTGTTTGTTTCGTTGTCCAGAGGATTTATAATTGGTTTTTAAGGGTATTATGTATGCTCTTAAAGTGGGAAATATTATTGGTTTTCTTGCCCTTCGGGATTCTTACTAAATGTTTCTACAAGTGCAGCTGTATTCTCGTCGCTTACCTAGCAACTATTTTAAAACGGAATGCAAAATGCCATTAACAACAGGCTTTTTCTCTGTTAGTTTGATTAATGCATTATTGTATGTAATAAATGGAAACTGTTTTTATTGGTACAATTCAAATGCTATTGTCTACATCTTAACAACAGAAGTAAGAGATCCAGAGACTACGACATTCACAGGTAGTTACGCTAGTTTACGAAATTCATGCACAGTCATGCAATGTGGTATGTTTAAAGAGGTAACTTCCATTCTGTCTGTTTTATGTAGTTTCTGGAAAACACTTCTTGGTGTTTAGACTTCCAAAACTCATGTTTTTAAATGAGAGATCTTTATTAGATTTGAAACATTACGTACTTTGAGTCGTTCATTACTGAAGCTTTTAATTTCTGTGCGATTAAATTGTTATTCCGCAACCCTTTCTAGAGGAATGACAACATATGCATCTACTCTGCCCCAATGGTTCTCAACTTCCAAACCCCTTTGGTTGCAGGGGTAGCACTGTTTGACCCCCAAGTATCTAGATAAGAAACCCCATGTCATTTTTCTTCAGTGACGCATTTATTCTTGACTGAGACGCCGGACTAGAGTCTGTCGTGCTCATAATCCATGGCATGTCACATCTCTGTTATCTTGGCGATGCCTTATAGGACATTCGGATTTTATTTATTAAAAATTGACAAGTTTCCTTATTTCATTCTTTCCTTTGTGTGTCTTTGGCGGCATTGGTGAGTTATTTTTGGGAAGGAATGTACCGCTGTGTTTTCCCCTGGAATGCCGATGAAATAGTCTCTTGGTTTATTTATAGGGTACATGCACTGCTACAATAAACCTACAGGGAATGGGGCATATGCTAGAGTTAAGTGTTCAAATCGACAAAGCCAAGTGCTTCGTCTGTTGCTTTGAAACATGAGTTAGTAGGCATATTTTTTTTACTTTTCGAGAAGAGGTTGCATCCCATGGCCGTGGAAGATTTACAAAATCAGAGGAGTTTGAAAGTATCTGGTTTGGGGTTTTCTTCAGTAAATAGTTGAGCAAAGTAATTCATCTTGAATGGGGACTGGACTGGACTGCATTTGATTAGTTGAATGTTTTCTTTTAAATATTTTGTTACTGTACACGTTGCTATGGATTTTCCTTTTTTCTCAACTATTGTATTTGACTTCTAGATATTTAATTTATTTTTATCTGATTTAGGATTTCTTCATTTGTGTTTCCTCTGATATCTTCGTTTGTGTTGTATCGATAAAGTTTTTTCGTCTTTGTTGGGTTTTCTGAAGTAGCAACATTTTCCTCTGCGTAGGGAACGCTTCAATCTACTCTGCGTAAGGAACATCGGTTACGGCCAATCCACGCATGCTTAATTCATTGCCCCACCACTTGTTAGCATTTTGGTGGATAGAACCAGCCAAAGTGCGAATTTACATTTTAAATGGCCATTAAAGATGCATTCAAACTAGGCTTGATATCCAAGTTTTGCTGTATAATCCCTCGATGTCGGATACTTATTTTTCCACATCCTCACTTAAGGCTCTGATCATGGGTGAAGCTTAGATATTGGATTCTAAGAACCAGATTAATTTTTCCTCATTATTTGAGACTTTGTTTAGGCCCTAGTCTATTGCAGATTTCCATTTCCACCCTTTGATACCCTAATCTACCTCCTTGTTGGGGCATCATCTGAGGATAAGATAAAGCCGATGAAGAGTGTAAAGATTCAATTAAGTTATTTTGAAAGCTTAGAAATTGTCTTTGGCTCCAACCCAAAGTTGGATCCCAACTTTTATGCCTACTTGTAGATTGGAGGTCATTTTGTGATTATCACAAAAAATATTAGTCTTTCATAGTTAAATCCCATAAAAGGTTTATTATTCAAGAGCTAAATCTCATTAATTTAGCTATTAGTGATTGGCTAAATAAATGAAGTTTTTTTTTTGAATTTAGGCTTTTGTGATCCACTTTACATTTAGAAGAGTGTTTGGTAGAAATCACATGGTAGAAAGTTTTGTCTTTTGGCTAGTCTCACTAATTGGCTAAACAAATAAAGCTCTTTTTGTTTTCTTTGTTTTTTTTGAATTCAGGGTTTTGTGGTCCATCTTACATTAGAGATCCATGTTACATTAAGAAAAGTCTTTTTTGATAGAAATCAGGTAGTAGAGAGTTTTTCCCCTTTGAATTAATGGTAATGGTAAGTTTTGCTTTTGGAATTAATGGTAAAAAAATTAATTGAAACTAATTAAATTTTTTTTGGTAGAAATAAATTTATTAATTTTAATGGTGGGAATTAATAGATACTAGTTAATTTTCTTTAATAGAAATTAATTAATTTTTATATTATTAAGTATTAATTATTTTGATAAATAATGTAGTTTTTTTTATTAATAGAAATTAATTAATTTGATTAATAGTGTTGTTTTATAAATAATTATGTGTTCTGATTTTGGTGAAGTTTTGATAGTTGTTAAATTGAAGTTTTTGATTGCAAATATTTATTCAACACTAAGGTATTTGGATTGGATTGTAGAGAACTTATTTCTTAAACTTGTAATTCTAACAAATCATTGTCCACTCAAAATTCCAAAATAAAACATCTAGCAAGTAACTTGTGAATTCAACAAATATTTGTTGGATTATAAGCAAATTAAACAAGAAAACTCGCGATTCCAACAAATATTTGTTGGATTATAGGCCCATTAAACAAGAAAATAGAATGGATTGTGGAGAAAACTAGAAAAGTCTTACCATCCTTTGAAAGAATTACTTGAAGTTTACCCTCCTTTTCCTTCATTTAGAGTTTGCATTAAATTTCCTTTCACTTAGTTTGCATTATCTTGCAATTTTATTTGGTTTGGATGAGATCTTTTTAATTTTACTTTTAATTTTTAATTTTTGTGGGTTACCAGTTTGTGTATATTTTTATTGTTTTAAAGCTTAATATATTTTTCCTAAATATATATTTGTCTATTGACTCGTTCTATATATTGTTTTTGGAATTAAAGTTTAAGTTTTCATGCAAGCTAAGTAAATAAAATAATGTATGCCTCCATAGTACATAATTATATGGTAATATTGTTAATGTGAGTGAATTGATGATATTGTTCAACATTTTTTATGGCAATTGCTTTATTGGTCCCTAATGAAGGGTGGAGTGCCTACTCAAATGGTGGATTGTATCCTTAAAGACTATTTGTTTGTGGGTGTTTGTGTATTTTTTTTAATATTATATTTTTGGGGTTTTTATAACTTTAAAATTATTTCCATATTTGGAGTATGGGAATCTTGGGTGGTATATATACATTTTTTTGCTAATGTTTTCATTCTAATTTGTTGTTTTTAATATACATTTTTTTTTTTGAGCATAGAAAATTTATTTTATGATGTTTCCATTTCTAATTTGTTGCTTTTAGGATGATGTTCACTAACATGATAACCCTTTATTTGGTTAGCCCAAACATGTGGCATTGTGATATAAACGAGATGTAAAGGTGGTCCAAGCACATAGTGAGAAGTTGAGAATTTAGAGAGTAGTCTACTAAGGTTGGATAAAGACAAGTAGGTGAACTTGATTTCTAATGCAATAGTCATATTAATTTTTAGAAATAAAATTTGTAGTAGAAATAAAATTGATAAATTAAGCATTAGCTTGGGGTAGCTCAATTGTCAATTGTCATGGAAATGAAGCCTCATTGAATTGGAAGTCTTGGGTTTAAATCTTGTCTTATCCCCTTTGGTGAGAATTTGGATATGATGAAGAAGCGGTCTTACCAAGCTTGCAAAAAAAATAAAAAAATTGAGAAATCAATTATTGACAAAAAAACAAAAAAACAAAAAAATTCCACAAAATAATTTTGCTTCAATTTATGTTATTCAAGGAATTTAAGATCTAGATCTATATAGAATACACAAAATCATGTTTTCTTGGAGTTTGAATTTTTTTCCACTCAAAATCAATGTTTTGGCTCATTGGAAATTGACCCATTGGAAATCACCACTTAGAAGAATTTGGCCTTCCTAACTAATGAATTGCCACACCCTTGCCCTTGTACGAAACCTTGTGCACTTCGAGAAAATTGGTAGTTGGATATTTTAGTTGGATATCTTAGTCCTTTAGTTATAACGAAATTCATGGTATAGATACCTTGGAAAAAATTATAACCTGCCCACCAGAAGGTTGGCAAGAATTTTAGGAAAGGTTCCTAAGATTACGTGTTGTCGTTTCCCCTTTATGTTCTAAGGACTTCGAGACGAAGTCATTGTTAAGAGGGGGTGTATGTAGTGCCCACTCTAGGTTCCTGACTCTAATATGACATTATCTTACATACTTTAGTCTATGAGTAACTCAGGCTGAGGATAAATAAACGTGACTCTATCATCAGTGAATGTGATGGTTATGTATGTTCTCTATTAATATTATGATTATGATATAATTAATGGTTATGTGTACTCTCTATTGATATCATGATGGTGATAGTAGTAAAGGATAGACATGTTTCTATTGATGTTATAATGAGGATAGCCTTGATCTATATGTATGGTTCCATTAAGGTTATGATGATGCTAGCCATGATGGAGTATCCCCTATGTTAGCTACTTACATTAGTTCTGATTCACAATGAACGGTGATGTGAATGACCAGGTGATGGTAATTAATGCTATTATGACGATGAATAACACTAAAAAACCTGGTTACTAATTATTATTGAGTATGGCAGGAAAACCACCAGAGGCACTCGCACATGACGAGTTGACGACACCTGGTTTGATGCAAATTTATATTATTTTATCTTTGAAATTATAATCGATTTTGAAACCTACTATATATGGCTATCTATATTCTGATGATATGTTAATGGTTGCAGGCATAGATGAGTTGCTTGGCCGAATGACTCACATATGGGTGTGGGGTTGTAAAGGTGGATGGAACTACATGGGAGGGGTGGGACAGAGTCCCTGATCTCACCCACTAGCACTCCCGCCGTGACTTGGGCTGGAAGGGTTGAAACACCTTCGCCTTGAAGATCACGATGCCATGAGGGCAGATCCCAAAGTGGGTCGCTCATGAGGAGTTTACTGGGGGGCGCGCATCAAGGCAGATTCCTTGATCCCTGACACCATTAGTCTCACTATAGCAGGCAACATAAGAGATGA
>APFE030507536.1:24728-40779 GCA_000404065.3 Pinus taeda | reverse complement strand
TCCTGAGTTTTATTAGGAGACTATAGCTCTCAGGTTAGGGCCCAACCTGAGAGCCATAGATCCCCTCTGTTGTAGTATTGTTTCTATTTATTTTTCCAGCACTTTGAGTTTCATTTGCACATGCAATTTGAATGGCAGACTTGTAATTTGATTTTCTTATGAGTTAGATAGATTTTGTTTATGGTACAATTACTTTCACTTGTTTAGTGTAGCAAATGATACATGACATCCATTGGAGCTCCAGCAAAATCGTTTGTTAAGGCTCACTGCCATCTCGTTTGAAGATTGGGGTGCAGTTCATAGCAGACCACCAAAAACACGCATGAATTTGGTTGATACAGTTATGATTTGGATTTAGATGCTTCCTTGTCATTTACACGAACCACACATCTCTTCATCACAGTCCCATACGTATTTCTCCTTGCGTTTTGGATCACTGTTCAATAAAGCCACGGTACAGTTAGTGTAGGTTGATGCATTTCTGGTTTGATAAGCAGTTTTGGTCATTTGTTTCATTTACACTCTTTTCCATCTCGTTCATTGCCATCCTTTATGTTTTGACCTTGCATGCAACCACGTTTCTTTGCCTTACACCGCGTTCTGCCCTTTCCTAAACATTTCCTAATTCTCACGAAGCCTCATTCCTTGACCTTTCACATCCATCACTCCAACACACTCCCTACACCTGTTTCCCATCTCATCCTTCCATTCCTGAGCCATCACCAGCCTGATCCCTATCTCTCACATCCCTTCCTACCCGTCCATCACCTTTCCCTCACCTCATTCCTCCACGGTAGACCATCCTGTAGCAATTTAGAGACATCCTGTAGAAAACCCTGAGTTTCCTGTAGAATCCCCTGCAGACATCCTGTAGGAGGTCATTCACACGGTTGCTGAGCTTCTGAACGTGGAAAACCTCTGTGGATGAATGCCAAGGGTCCATAGGGACCTCACCTAGCCTCCCCAACCTGTCCCATGCTTTCCTTCCTTCTCTATCCAATCTGCACAACCAAACCCTAATAAGCACAAAATCACAATCATTCCACCTTCTTAATGAAAAGTACAAAAACATGTCTTTTATAACGTCAATAGTTTAGATCCATGCATTTCCACTTATTAGATGTAGTAGCAGCATTGGTAGAAGTATTACTCATCTTCATTGCTTTATAAAGATTAGACTAGTCAAATTAGGGTTTTCCTAGGGTTACATGCTTTGATTTACTTTTAGTCATTTTTGTCAATTAGCTTAGTCTCCTTTGAGCTAGCTTTCGTCCATCATTGATAAAGCTTCTTCTGTGAGCCTATAGAAGTTGGCTTGAGCCCTAGCGGACTTGTGCCAGCTGACCAAGTGACAGCTGCGACAAGAGCTAGTACTTGTGCATATAGCACCGTCGCTTCCAAGTTTGTACGAACAACCAGGTTGATAAAATGAGAGACAGGAAGCCTCAGGAATTGTAGCATTATTGCTACAATACTGGAGCTCACCATTCACCATCAAGAATTTCCCCTAAACTACAAGAAAATTAAACAAAAAGAGGTCCCAGTGGGCAAACCTTCACTAAACACATCCAAATTTTTAGTTTGGAATTTTCTTGTATTTAGCAAGAAAATGGTTTGGTTAAATCCATATAAATGCACAACCTAGCATAGGAAGTCTATCTAGGAATAAAAAATCTATTCATCTCACCTGCGAGGATATTATCTAGCAACAAACAGCCAATTACAAGTAAATCCCCTTCTACTGTAGACACTACCATGCATATGGGAATATCTTCAAATATTTCCCAAAGAAACCCTCTGCCACAGATATTGCACATCCTTTGAATGCTTAGTCGGTGAATAATGATGGCTTCACCATTATTTCAAGTTGAAAGAAAGAAACCAAAAAGAAATGGGATCCTTCTTCATCTCAAAAACAACCAGGGGTGAACATATTCTCCATCCTTCAGCAAGAAGACAAGGAAAGACCCTAGGCCCAATGGGAGCCAAACTATGAAAAATCTTCAAATCATGCTTCAAAAGACAACCCTCCGCTCTTAGATACATCACCAACTTTTAAGAATCCTAATGAAGAAACACCAACCCCCATGGAAGAGGAATATCTACTAGAAAGCAAGGATCCAACAACCATTCTTGGTGACCATATCCGACTCATACAAAGAGAATATCTTCATCATGAGGATGCGCTTCTTCAAAAAAAAAATCAAGGTACTTCTCCTTCTCCCCCCCCCTCATTTTCCATGCAAGGGATAAAAATAAATGCTCCTCAAGATAATTCTCTCTCTCTCTAGGAGACCAAGAAAAAGGGTCGCAAAACAAATAGCTAACTCCCTTACGATCTTGGTGAATTTTTGGTTAATTTGTGTCGTGTAGCCCCAATGACTTCCCTTTTCCCCTCCATCACCAAATATGCATGATGAAGGTCATCTCTTGGAATGTGAGAGTATTAAACGACAAATCTAAACGTCAGATCCTTAAGAATCACATCTCTAAAGAAATCAAAACATTATTATCTTTCAAGAAACCAAATGCACCCATCAACACCTCTCAAGGATTATCAGCTCTATCTGGAGGTACCTGCAGGTGCTTCAAGAGGGTTTTCCATTATTTGGAACCCCAAGGTCGTGGCCATCGCTGATTCTTTCTCTCTCTTGTGAATCTTATCGACAAAATTTCAACTCGCTGACTCTTCCCATTTAGGTATAATTTCTAATTTCTATGACCTCATTATCCCTTAGGATAAATGAATGTTCCTTACCAACCTATCCTCTATTGTCCGTCTGGAATCCTCTGACTAGTGGATCTTGGGAGGTGACTTCAATCTAATCCGATCTCTGCGGGAAAAGAAGGGAGGTATAAGACGTTTGGAAGAAGAAGCCACAACTTTCAATTCTTTTATCGACTCAACAAATCTGGTGGATATCCAAACTTCTAATAGTATTTACACATGGAATAATAGAAGAGGGGGACAACATCAAGTTTCTTTTAAGTTGGACCATTTCCAACTTTCTGAATCCTTAGTCATTTTTGGTATGCATATAGGTGCTTTAATAATTCGAAGCTTCAAATTGAATCACTGGTCCATCGCTCTGCAACTCGGCTGGTCTTCCTCTCCAAAAATCAACTCTTCTGATTTGAGGCCTTCTGGGTAAGGCATCCTGATTTCCTTGCTAAATTTTAATCTTGGTTGACAGAATTTGTAGTCATTCAAGGTCAAATAATGTATCGCTTCCTGCAGCAATTAAAGTTCCTTAGGAAAAGTTGTGAGAATAGAATAAAAAGGACGTTAGCCACATCTCGGAAGACAAAGCAAGGGTCAAACTTCAAATGAAAGAAGTTTAATAGCAAATTATCAATGAAGGTATCACCAAACAAACTAAATATCTAGAGGAAACCCTCCGACATTAGCTCCATGAAAGAATGGCTCAAGAAGAGATCTATTTTTTTTTCTTCAGTAGAAAAAAAAAATCATCTTTCATCAATAAAAGTGATTATAATAGCTTGTTTCTAATCTTCTTCCTCCTCAAATAAACATTTCAGTCACAAATTTATCATTATACCTCCATTCAAAACTTAATACAAAATTCTACTTACATATCATATCCCCAAAACCTAGTTATGATTCCACTTAGAAATCTATTAGTATAACCCCTCTTATTTTTTCTATAGTATATATGTCATTGCCTCAATAAGAATCATTACAACTTCAAAATGCATATTATGAATTTGCTATGTTACAGGATCTCTGTAGTTCTTTCATTAACTACAGAACCCTGTAGATATGCATAAAAGTGAATCATACCTATTTCTGTTGCAATTCCCACTTTTTAAAACATGTCTGCAACCCCATTCTATTCAAGGTACACATGCCTGAATGTGATCTGACGAAAGGACTACTCCAGAATCTAGATGTGCCTCATCCATGCAGTAAGAATGAAAGGATTAAATTGTGAAGATCCTTGTACCCATTTGATGACACTTTTTGAGTCCCTGAATATATTTAAAGTCTCAATACTCAACCATTTTTCACATAGTAATCTCCCCCACAGTGCAATACGTTCTTCTCGATTGTTTGTGCCCCTTCCTCCTTCCCACAAAAAGTGGTAAAACATACCAGGTTCTATTACAATATATGCCCTGCATCCACATTTCCTTTGTACACTCCCCATCAAAAAGCCCAGCTGGGAGCTCACTCCAAATGTCGATATATTTGTTGGTACCCGTTGGGGAAATTATATGTGTTACAATTCCAACATTGTATTATCAATATGGGGTTGTATGACTTAGAGGCGCAAGTGAAGATAATGTAGGATCAAAGCATCTAACCTAAATTAACATCAAATTCCTATTTCCAAATTAAGTACAGAATGAAAATAAACAATTTTAATCTCAATCTAAGTAAAGTAAATAAATCAAACTTAATCTCAACGCAAGTAAAATTTAACTGCAATTCAAACAATAAACTTTAGAAATCTGAAATCAGACAAAACTAATTATCATTCAATATCAGATTATGCTAATTTCAATCTTAAACGAAACTAATTCTAATTCAATCGATTCTAAACTTAAGGAAAATAAACAATCCAAACAAGACCGATTCTAATCCCCGAGTGCATGAAACAAGCCAAAAATAATTCAAACTAATCTCAAAACTAAGCTACAACCATTAACATGTGGTCATGTCATTTTTGGTCATTCATATAAAACATAATATTTCAAGACCTATTTAAGTAGATAATGACGAGTTAATAACCAAAACTCAAAAATAAATGGAAACTAAACTTACCAATGAAAACTTAAACTAATTAATGTCCAAACTGCAATTCCTCCTTACACAATCAAACTCATTCTCTATTCTTCTAAAACATAACCAAACTTCAGAAGCAATGGAAATGAAATCAATCACTATTCGAACTATGTTCACACATCCTAACTCACACTTCGTTTTTTTCTTAAAGAGACATTTGTGCTATCAAACAGAAAGAGAACCTTTAATTATAAAATTCTATCAGTTGGGCTAATATTCAAATAAAAATTGTTTCAAATAACTTGACATACTTCATACTACTCGCACTCATGTACTAGCAACAACAAGCAAGAATTCGCAGGTTCTCTACTTAACAATAGCAATTAAATATGCAAAAAATCCTTATTTTAGTCATGCACCTTACTGAGTTACTGCATTAATCATATTGCAATTCGTCTAACTCAAAACAATATATTAAGCTTCTCGCCACATGGTAATTAATCTCATAATTCTCTACAGGAATTGAATTGGTTGATACCTCCACAAGTATTACTTAAGCACAGAATGGAAACCTCAACGAAATCCAACAATGCTACAATCATCAAAAAAGCATTCATCCTTCAAACTAAGAATACAGATCTCTAAATATGAGACACAATTCACACTATGAATTCAGATTTATGATTCGAAAACCAGTCCACACTGTAAATGTAAATTCTAAAACTTAAACAAATGAAGGAACTAGTTTCTAGGTGTGGTGGGCCCTTACCACTCATGGAGCTAGTTTAGACTAAATCAATGCCTAAATATTAAGCAAAACCATAACATTTACAGAGAATTCATGGCAAAGTCAAATTGTATTAAGATTCAAATCATAAGTTCACTTACATACATACCTTCAATTTTGTTTAAGGTAAAACCTAATCACATCAATCATTTGTCTCCTATTCACACCTTGTCTCTCCGCCCCTCCCCTTCCCACAGGCCATGGATAAGCCATTTATAAGATTTACAAGGCGAATCAATCATTTTCCTTCATTCTAGAAAATTGCATATTTTTAACAAATTGGCCTCAAAGATATTGGCATATCTTCCTAACCATGGCGAATTTTGGAAAAAAGTTTGGAGGGAACCTAATTTATCATATTTTCAAAAACAACCTCTCCTATATTTGTCTCATTCAACTCCATATCCTTGGAAAGTGTGCCTGAAGTTGATTGTTTGGCTCTTTTTGCAAGATTCTAGAATTCTAGAAAAACAATGTTTTTTTATGAAACTTCCTTAAAGAAACACGTGTAACTTTTGAACCAAAAAGAATATTGATAAACGGTTTTGGTTATAGATAATTTTTTTATATTGGTAAAAACCCCATTTTCTCATATTTTCCTTATTCACCTCTAGTTGCACGAAAATCGAGGTCAAACTTGGAAGTTTGAAAATTGTGCATATTTTGAGCATATTTGTTGATTTTCTTCTAGAGACCCACATGTGTGACCTGGGTGCAATCCAACTCATGGGAAGGTGTTAGAATGTCATTTTGGTCAATAACCTTCCTCAGTTTTCCTCGAAAGCATGTCGAGATGTCAAAGCTTCAAATTGGATACTTTTACCTATAGGAATTTATTCCGTACTCAACTTATAGCAACTAGTTTAATTGACTTGTGAAGAATTTCGGCTGGAACCCTGCAGAAAATGAAATTGAAAAAAAAAAATCATTATTAAATCATGACGAAATCATCTCTAATCATAGAAAAGCATAGAAAACTAATGATAATCAACCATAAGGTGTAAGATGTGATTTGCCGACAAGTTGAGGAATTATGGTACGGAATGAGTGGAAACATATAGGAATTTATGTTATGAATGGAGGTAATATATAGTGGGAAAATGGGCATATTTGAGGCCCAACAGTAACTCTATGTCCTTTTTTAATAATAGGTCCAATGTCCCCGAAGTATGCAACAATATTTAATATTGTTTCCTCGATATCTGGATCTCGTTGTTCAAATAATTTTTTTTTTTTTGCATCTTCGTATCCCCTAGAATATATAGAAGGTTAATGTAGAGTGTTTCTTATGTGATATGTAATGTAGGGATCAGGAAGAGATATTATATAGGAAAACATCAAGAATAAAATGGCTAAAAGAGCAAGAGCGCAACACCAAATTTTTTCACAAGTCCATGGGCAATTATAAGCGCCAGAATGGAATCTCCAGAATCTACAACCAAGATAATCACTTTGTAGAAGATCATGAGGCAATGGCAGCCAAACTCACCCAAGATTTTAGCTCTCTTCTCAAAGAACCCATGCAAGATAGAACTCAGAAGATTCCTAGGTAAAATCACCTTTCAAGAAGTATAGGAAGTAATCATGAACATGCCAAAGAATAAAGCACTAGGCCCAGATGATTTACGGCCAAATTTTTCCAATCTTACTGATCCATTCTCAGCCAATATGTTTGGCAAGTCGTGGAGGATTCTAGATATCATGCTTTTGTTCTATATGCTTTCGATGTAACCTTCATTTCTCTTATGCCAAAATCCCAATAGTTCACTTCTCCTTCAGACTACCATCCCATAGCTCTTTACACATTTATAATTTTGCAAAATCATCTCAAAAACCATTACCAATCCCTTCAATCTCATTCTTATGGGTATTATCTCTCCTAATCAAACTCGGTACATTGAAGGAAGATAGATTCTAGATAGTAACATTCTTGTCCAAGAACAAATTCACTCCCTACAATCATCCAAGCAGCTAGGTATGATCATTAAGTTGGACATGTTGAAGTCCTTCGATAAACTCAACTGGAAATATCTCTTTCATGTTCTTCGTGCATATGGTTTTCATGGAAAATGAATCTCTTGGGTGCTGTCTATAGTCTCTAAAACCTTATTTTCAATCATTTTCACTGGGTTCCCCCTCGTCCACTTTCCCTTCCTCTTGTGGTATTCATCAAGGAGATCCTCTCTCTCCCTACATATTTTTATTAGATGTGGAAGTTTTAAGCCACTCCATCAAGCATGTCCTTGCTCATAATCATTTAAAGGGTATTCCACTTGGTATTCATAATCTTCGTTCTACTCATTAACAATTTGTTGACGACACTCTCCTCCTGGGGCATCCCTCCATCAAATAATATAAAATATTCAAAGACATCCTTGACACTTTTGTTGCCTCTTCAGGTATGGATATCAATAAAAGTAAATCTCTGATCATTTTTTTAATACTCCTCAAGCGGTTCAAATCTTCATTTCACACTTCGTGGACTTCCAGAAGCTCTCCCTTTCGTCTAGATATCTTGGAGCCCCACTCACTTCTCACCCTCTCAGAAAGATTATTTATCAAGACCTTCTACTAAAGTTTGAATCTAAGCTCTCATGTTTGACTTTTCATGCTTTAAACTTTGTTGGATGATTTGTATTGCTAAAATTTCTTCCCACTTATCTTTTGTCCACTCTTGTTGCCCCTAAATTTATTCTAAATAAACTTCATAGCCTCCAACGCTCTTTCCTTTGGGGGGGGAAGCTAATTTCCAAAAGTGGGCTTTAGTAGCCTGGAAAATTATGCTAGTCCAAAGTGTTAGGAGGTCTAGGACTCATGGACTTGTAAAACCTCAACAAAGCTTTATGTGCTAAGAACTGGTGGAAATGGTTAAAGGCTCCCTCTTCTCTCTGTAGCATACTCTTTCCCAACAAATACTCTCCCCATACCCATCCATCCAAGCCATTATACACAACTAAGTTTCTCACATCTATAGCAAGTAAGGGTTATGCATTATAAGGCAGTGGATCAATTATGGTGCTTATAACCAAAATAACACTAAGTGTAATCCATATTTGAACCAAAAATGCATCAACAAAGAGGCTCTAGATGGCTTATATAGTCCAAGAAATATGATCCTATAACAAATACCTACATATAATCTAAATTATTTCTTATATTGGGATTCTCATTGTTAATATCACCCTTTAAGTATTAAAATAAGATAGAAAAATCTTAACATGTCAAATTGAGATTTTGCTTTAGTGATGGGAAGATTTTTATTAGGGTCATGACATAGGAGTTCAACAATATATGCCACCAACATTAAGGTACATAGAGGGCTTTGTGCTCTTGACTAGTTCCATACCCTCATACATTATAGAATCCAAAGTAAACACCGAAATGCCACCAACATTAAGGTACATAGAGGGCTTTGTGCTCTTGATTAAATACTAGTTCCATACCCTCAGACATTATAGAATCCAAAGTAAACACTACAATGCCCCCAATATTAGAATCCTCGGAACTGTTAAGTCTCAAGGGTTTTGTGTGGGATTTAAAATTTTACTTTCTCCATGTGAAATCCAATGAGGTTGGAACCACTCTCAAACGTCAAGAAACAATTAATGTTAATGTTGAAAACCTAAGTAAAATGATATATTTTTACTTAACATTACCATGAATTACATAACATTATTAGGGTCCTAGAGTTGAATGTTAGTCTTCCCAATCATAAATTATTACTTTTAGGCAAATTCAAGGGGGGATGCCCATCCATTTTTGAGGGGGATCACCTACAAGAACCCCTTTTGGGGAAAACCATCCCCCACATTGGGGAAAAAATTCTCCAGGCATCCCCTCCTCCGAGGAGTATGGAAAATGTGGGGAGTATGACCCCTGCCATGGGGGACATGCCCCCATGGAAAACTGTTATCTATCAAGAAAACTTATTGTTCATCATTCTCTAGTTGAGCAATTAATGCATGGTATTAGAAATTTTGACTACTCTCATAGCCATAAGATGATATAGTGACATAAATTTTAGACTATGTGCACTATTCCAAGAACAAATTTTCATCCTACTCATAGGTGAGGGGTGATCTTTATAAGTTTTTATTTGCGTAGTAGATGAAGTGTTGTTTATTGTCATCTCCTTCATAAATTAATACTCTAATGATGGTAAATTTGGAAGATAAATTGTAAAGGGTATAATCCTTAGTGAAAACAGGAGGACTAATCAGTGGTGATTTTGATGATGCACCATTTAAAAGCATAGAATGATGATTGTTGATATTTCTCATCCCATTGGAATGGAAAATCCCGAAAAAGGATATGTAGAAAATTGTGAGCTAAAGTTGTGTAAATAGGGACAAAGCATCACAAGAAATTGACCTTGTCTTAGAGGCTCCACAATTGGCACATAGTTTTTGGGTGGGGAGGTCTCTTGAATGGCTTGGAACTTCAAGGGGTTAACCATAATCCCTTGTTGGGAATCCAAGAATATGTCTAGAGGATACATAAAACACGTACTTGAGCGAGTTCATGCAAAGCTTGTATTATAAACAATGCTAGAAGACCATGCAGAGATCCTCAAGTATTGAGAATGCTTTGTGGAACATGAAGTGATATCCTCTAAGAAAGAAAGTATGAGATGAGCCAGATCATGAAAAATGTAGTTCATGGCTCACTAAAAAGTAGCTTTGGCATTCTTGAGTCTGAAGGGAATAATGCGATAGGTGAAGGTGCCCAAAGGAATGGTGAAGGCTATCTTACACTGATCCATATGGGAAAATTGAATTCGATTATATCCTAAGAAGTTGTACATGAAGTACAATGCTTCATTTGTTGTGAAAGCATCAATGACCTAATCAATAAATCAAATATGAAACTTTTCTTTCAAATATGCTTTGTTCAGATCTTGTAAATAAATGCAGAGTTGAAACTCTTTTTGATAACAGGGATAGGGTGTGAAACCCATTATGTGTAAGAAATGGAGTAGGTGAAGCTTGATTTGTGTATATTATGAATTTCACCTTTGATAGCCATGAATTTAGATGGGTGCAACAAGTCATTAGTGGACTTTTGAGGTCTAAAGTGGGCCTCCTAAGAAAACTGTACAACCAAAATAAACTTTATAAGAACCAATAGGATTCAATATGATGATGTCAACCATGGGGGATGATTCACCATTTTTGGAGTAAAAAAGTAAAAATAATAAAAATAATAAAATAATAAAACTACTTTTTCAACTAGTATTTTCAACTTATCTCCCTAAGGTTTTACTCTAATTTTGAGCAGGAGTACTCGTTGGATACAAAATTTAATTCCTCACCCAAAGAGTACCCATGTTGCATACTTTCGATGAACCCTACTACATGAAAAATGAGAAATACATGAAAACGCGTGATTACAATTATGTTTTTTTATGTATTTCTCAGTTTTCATGTAGTAGGGTCCATCGAAAGTATGCAGCATGGGTACTCCTTAGATGAGGAATCAAATTATGCATCCAACAAGTGTTTCTGCTCAAAATTTGAGTAACCCTATAGGAAGATAAGTTAGAAATACAAGTTGAAAAAATAGTTTTTTCTTTTTTCCCTCTAAAATTTGATGATGTCATCTAATCTTATTTTATTATTTCCACTATTATTTTTTAATTTCCTTAGGAGGCCCATTTTAGACCTCAAAAATCCCCTAATGGTAGCTTCTATCGAATTGGAGAAGCATTGGTCCATGTTTCAATGTGGCATTCCATAATGGTGGGGTTTAGTCCAGGAATGTTTATGTATGACCAAGAAAAAATATCTCAAAATTCTTGAAATAGATTTGTATAAGACGCAACCTCTTCTAGTGAATAAACCGCTCACAACAATAATTCTTCAACGATGTGAGGTTTAGTAGATATGTCGATATTGATAGTTAATGAGATGTTATCCATATTACCTTCTTCAGAGGCATATGTTGCAAGAATATGAGTTTTAAACCAATTGACATGGCTTGAGGGAATGAAATATTTATCTCTATCACATAAACGTCCACCACATGTGGTATGGGAGGTCTGAATGGTCCTTCAGGTAAAAAGGATTCATGATGCATGTCATCCCTAGAGTGCTCAGGTTCTATCATGACCTCAAGAATGTATTCATCTAAATGGAATACCTTTAAAATATATGGTAGTGTTTGGGAAGAGTCATGAAGCAAAGGAAGACATGTAGAGGAATTTCTTCCCTTGCTCCCTGTGAGAAGGCAATTCGTACCTCCAATGTTTCTATTGTTATGGGAATATACATGGATTCCACTAAATAGTTCCTTATACTCTTGGAGGAATTTGGGACTCTAAGGGAGTCAATTAGGTCTTGATGAGTGGTTGAACCATATCATATAGGGTAATGGTTGATACAAAAGTCATTCTTCATATGCAATGTGCGATGATAATGGGACAAAGATAAGTGAAAACAATTTTGTCACCATATATGGTTGATGGGGCATCCTTAGGATCCAATGTTAGTGGGAATTCCAGATCTAAGATGGATGTATGATGTGATGTGACTAATGCATCCTGATATTAGGGGAGATTAGGACAATAATGTGTATAGTGATTATGTTGAGCGAAAATGGTTCATAGGTGCTTATTTCACAGGGATTTAGTGCATGTAGGTATAATTATATTAACTGGTGGATTGGGGAGAAAAAGAGGTTCCTATGTGGCATGCATAAAATTCTTTAACTCTATAAGGGAAAGACATAGGTTGGTAGGGTGACCCTGAGTGTTAGGCGCAAGGGGGGATAACCATAGGGGTGAAATATGTTGAGGAATTTTTTTTTCTTTTCCTACATTCCCCTAGTATGTTTCTTAGTGCCATCTAGTGTCCTCTTAGAATTAGGTGGCTTGGTGGGAATTTGGTCTATGGATGACGAGGTGATATGAATGTAACTAGTAGGCATGGTTTCTAGCATGAAGAACACAACAAGAGGTGTTAGATACCATATGTGAAATTCCAAAACCATAATGGGAAGGTTTAATGTGACCATCACTCGATGTGATGCAAATCTAAGTGGTGGGTAAAAGAAAGGTTTTTCAGTGATAACATAAGGGATGAATGGCCTATCACTCATGGAGGTCATATCTAGTTATAACATAGGTGGTTGAGTCTCTTGAGATGATTCTATGGGAGAAATGGTAAACACAAAAATAGCGTATAGCTAGAACTAGGCATCATGGGGGGTCTCCAAGGTATGTACCGTGGATAAAGGAATCTTTAAAAATTCTAGGTCCTACTTCGATGAAGAAAGGTACATGTTTCTGTTACGACCCAACAAATGGTAACATCCTATCTACTGAGGGTGGTGGTCGAGGCTCATATTGTGTTAGTTGGTCTATGGTGATGATATTCCCACTATGGGGAACATTCATTGTACCAAAAACTAAGGAGGCTACAACCTTCATAGCATATATGTAACTTCATCAAGAAAAGAAAATTTATAATCCAAAAGGGTACCAAGAAATTCAATGTCTATAAGGATTTATTTCCCTACAAGTTCCACAAGTACATTTTGAAAGTGGCCAACAAGTTGTGAAGGGAAATCATCATATGCCCTCAAGGTGATGGATAAAGTATCGAGTTCAAGAGCTTTGTGTTTCTGCCACACTATTTTAGAAATGATGCATGTAGATGCACTTTTATAAATGAATCCAATTTTGAATGTAAAAAGTATCTAAAAGGTAGCAAGTGATGGGAGTCACGATTCCAAGTTGTTAAAATTAAATGTGATTAGATAGAAAAATGAAAGGATCAATCGGCCCCAATGTTGAGAGAAATTACTTACATTGTGTTGGCTAGGTTTAAAGAACATCCAATGCTAAAATGGAAACATGGGATTTAGCTAAATCATTAATGACGCTAAACTATGCATCACGTTTACATTATGAGTGGTGTGCCTTAGTGGTCCTTTGGTCAATCTTGAAAAAGGATCAATTTTCGGATGTGGAATCACCAAGGGTGCACTGGGAGTAGACAAAATATCATTGTTCGAAGATGGATTGGGATTAGGATGTGGGATATAATCATTAGGGTGGGTTTGTAGTAACATACTTGTAGAATTCATATGGGTGTCCCAATTTGTGGTGTTTTTTGAATTTACTAGTACAAAATTATTGAAATGGGGAGCATTGGTCTCTTGTTGGTTGGCTCTCATCTTTTGTTAAGTAAAGGGAGTCTATAATACAAAAAGTTTATGCTTTATTCTTGGTTATCCACTAGGGCCATAAATACCCATAACCTCCTTCATATGCTTGAATTTGGCAATATGGGGGTAGTTATGAATGTAATGGCCATATTCTCTGCATAATGTGTGAAAGAAGTTAGTCCAAATATCATTGTTCTTTCCTTGTTTCTGCAAATTGTTAGGACCATGGTTAGAATTTTGATTATGGTTTTGGTCATTGCTTCCACCTTATTAATTCTATTGTTGGAGGTTTCCCCCATGTTCTCAGTTTCTTTTTGCTTTTTCTTTCCTTTCTTCTTCCCACTATTTTGTTGGGAAGGGGTGTTGGCCATATTGAATTGCTAAAAGGCCTATTGTTATTGCAAAAAGGAAGGTTAAATAAATTTAAAACTTGCATCCTGCTGAGGATGTTGGTTTGTAGGGTTATATTGGGGTGGGAAAAGGAAATGGAAGTAAGCTTTTCCTTGTGTAAGATTCCTATATGAAGATTGGGATGTAGACATCCTGTAAGAATTGTGCAAAGTAACTTTTGCCCTACATGGGAGGAACACTTGATGTAACATGAGAGTTTTGATAATAGCCACCCATGATGGGTGTAGGTGTATATGGTACCACACCCATGGCCAAAAATGTGGGGTGGCCCATACGGATTTCCATGAATATTATAGGGAAATTGATTCCTACACCGAGGGTTATACTAGGTAATGAACTTGATAAGCTCATCAAAAAGATTTGATGCCCTCAGTTTCTATTTGTTGAAAAGTTAGGGTTGTGGGGAATCAAATATTAACATGTAGAGGAATCCCAATTGCGCATAAATTAGATCAAATTGTTGATCCTTTCTCATGGCTTGTTCCTTGTCTTGAGGCGTAATGGTTGTGACATATATTTCTATGACAGGAAAAAATGACTCGAGGAAAAAGTATAAAAGATGTTATTTTGGAACCTTCACTTTGCAGATGTTCCAACATATTATCCATTCATGGATATGATTTTTTATGTGGGTAGATTATGGTTGTCTAAACTCTATTAAAAAATCTAGTCCAAAGTCATGATAGGCTGGTAGCTGCAAAAATGTGAGAAAAGTCTTTCCCATGGATTCAAATGTAGGTCGAGGGGATAGTTAAGATGCATTAAAAAATCATTAATTGTATTGATTTGTCAATAATACTTTTTGATGACCGCCACAAATGAAATGCAATTACATGGTTAACAAGGTCCTCTCCTAGCTTACCATAAAACTTTGGAATATCTGAAAGTAGTTTGGTTTCCATTGTGGTCCAAAAGTTTTTATGCACTATGGGATCATTTGTTAGCTTCAACAAATGTTGAAGGTTCAACAAAGAAACAAATGAGAGATTAGGGGTTAGATTGGGTTTTACATGACTTGATATTGACAAGTGTTGGATGTGGGACTACCTTGAGGTACCATGGTACCTAAAATTGTTGTACCTAAGATAGGTGAACCTAACAAGGTTGGACCAAATGATGCCCACTCGGGTGAAGATCAAGCAAGTCCTAGAACTCCTCCTACCAAAGGTGGAAGGCATTGGATTTGATGATACCACTAAGTACTAAATGGTCCCCTCCAATTCTCGATATGTTGTGTGTACTGTGAGGGGGATTTTGAAACATGCAAAGCCAATGCATAAAATAAAGCAAAACAAAAAGTTTATCACTTAATAATATTTCATATTTGTCAGCATACCAATTTCAATGATGACTAAAAGGGGTAATAATACATTAAATACTAAAAGAGTTAACATCTTTCCCTAGAGAGTAACTAGGCCATCAAAAGTTTTCAATAGTGGGGAATGATTCCATCGAAAAATAAATAGTGAATGTTGAAAGCATGGTTATAATGAGTATTGGGGCACGTCTTGAGAGAGTTGGAAACACTTCTAATATCCATTCAAAATCACCTCTAGGTATAGTTTCTACCCACAACCACCACCTTGGGTGGATGCCCTAAGTTTTTGCCACTAAGTTACCTTCATCCAATGTGGATGAGAAAATCCCAACTTCTGTGTATCAACCACCAAGTTGGAGCTTCTACAAAGAGTTGGGAGACTCAAGAGGTCTCCGAAGATTGTAGTTCTAATCCTTACCCCCTACATGAGTTTCTTCTCACCACCGTAGCTTTTTTACATAGGATGGTAGAGGATTTAAAGTTTCCTAAAGGGAAAACTTCTATGTTTCAATGTTATTAAACCAACTCAAGAAAAGATAGAAAAGATAGATCAACGCATTAGAATTCAGCCTCTTCGAGGGGGCAACCTCCTTTACATTACATAAATGAACAATTCTTTGAT
>APFE030507536.1:0-23086 GCA_000404065.3 Pinus taeda | reverse complement strand
ACGATACAAGATTTGGGATGATGTATATGAAAAAGTTAAGTATAAGAATGTTGTTTTAAGAAAAATAAAGTCTTCTCCCATGCTTGCATATATCTACAATAGGGTGAGTAGAATCTCGTTATTTAGTTGTTTAGAAACCAATAAATATTAGAAAAATTGAATGAGATAATGAGCCAAGATTTCATAACTTGGAACTCCGTGTTAGCCTTTGAGAAGCTAAACTTGGAAAAAAATGCCACTAGAAATATACAATTATATTTTATCCAATTTCAAATTTTTTCAGTTGCGAATTGGATGAGCCTAGAACTATAAAAGAATATGAAAATCAAGGAGTGTTAGAATTGGGCATGTATAATGAGATGGATTCATTTTTTACTAAGAATGATTTGTATGGTAGCTTAATGGATAAACACATGGATGAAAATTCGTGTTCAAGGAAAGAAAAATTCAATAGCGTCTCTGAAAAGTACAAGGTGATACTCATTGTGAATGAATATTTTGAAGTTGTCAAAACATATTTCACTTGGAAAATATATTGAATGTGATATTGGTTGTGAAAAAATACTCTCAAGTTGTCAAAACACATTTTCTATGCTACAAAAATAACATCTATCAAGCTCTTCTTATTGCATGTGGGAATAACTTTTCAACATCTATCAAGTCATTATTATATGTGGGAATAACTTTTGATTTAGGAATAGTATATGGGAATGGGAAGACATGAATAGGAATTTTACGTGGAGGTTGAAATATTAGGTAAAAACCATTTCTATTTTATGTTACCTACTTGAATAAGGCTTTTACACTAGCTTCTTAGGAAAACACCCCTATTAGGGTCTTAACTAAAATAAAGTCATTGTTTAATGAAAAGAAATTCATGAATAAGAATTTTATGTGGAGGTTTAAATTTTAGCTAAAAACACATTCTATTGGATGTTACCTACTTGAATAAGGCTTTTACACTAATTTTTTATGAAAACACCCTTATTTGCGTCTTAACTAAAATAAAGTCGTACTTGTTTTAATTAAAAGGAAGTCATTGATTTAATTCACATTTTAGTTGAAAGGTTTATAGTCATGTGATTAATATATTCACATGTTAGTTGAAAGGTTTATATTCATGTGCCTCAAGATAAACAAGTTAGTGAAATGTATCTTCATTAATTATTTGGTTGGTGTGAAAGCATACAAGATTTTGGATTGTGTAAATGAGAATAGTAAGTATAAGAATATTGTTTTAAGAAAACTAAATTATTGTCCCATAGATGCGTAGTTCTAGAACATAGTGAGAAGAAGCTAAGTTCTTTATATGTTTAGCAACCACCAAATATTAGAAAATTTGAATTAGAAAATAAACCAAAGTTTCATGATTGTACAAATGAGGAGGTAAAAAAAAAAGTTAGAAGAGGAAATTGAAATTCCACGATAGACTTTGAGAAATTGAACTTGGAAAAATGGGCAATAGATATATGCAATTATATTTTATCCAATTTCCAGTGTATATTTAATTTTTTCACTTGTAAAAATGAGCCTATAGCTTAAAAAAAAATATGAAAATCAAGGACTGCTAAATTGAGCATGTATAAGGAGATGACTTATTTTTATACAAAGAATAATATCAAAGTATGGTTTCTTAATGGATGAAACCCTAGATGCAAATTTTTGTTCTGGGAAAGGATAAGTGTTCAAGGAAAAGATAAATTCAGTATCATCGTTGTACATGTTTGCTTAATGGATGAAAAGGTGGATGCACAGTTGGATGATGGTTGCTTAGGTGAATGCAACTAGGTGTTCGAGGAAAAGATAAATTCAATAGCATCCTTCAAAAGTACAAGGTGATAATATTGGTTGTGAGAGAATATTTTTAAGTTTTCAAAGCACACTTAGAGTGATATTTTCACTAGCTAAAAAATAACATTTATCAAGTTCAATAATTATCGAGTTCTTATTATAGGTAGAAATAGGACAGTGGAATGTGAAGGATATGGTGACTTTAGAAGAGGAGATATATTTGACACAAATGTATATCTATGTTGAAAAACATAAGTAATTCTTGCATGCAAAATCTATATGGTCTCAAATAGTCACCCAAAACATGTTATGAGAAGCTACATCATTTTATCTCAAGTTTAAGGGTTTCAAATAGTCACCCAAAACAAGCTATCAAAATCTATATTATTTTATCTTGAGTTTAAGGGTTTTAAGATCTAAATTAGACGACTATCCATATTAGAGATAATATAGGAATTATATGGCGAAGATCATTGATTAAGAATAGACTCCTCAAGGTTACTTAAAAAATTAAAATAAAAATAAAAAATAAGTGTGGGAGGATATCATTGGAGAAAATATTATATGTTGGACCATTGGATTCATATGAAAAGACTTTATTTCAAGTCGGTCAGGTTTATTAAGACTATGTGATTTATATTATTGTGCATTAAGGTGTTCCCTCTACGAAGAAACCCAGAAATCCCCTAGAGTCTTAGCTGTCTTCTTAGAGTCCAATTGATTTGATGTTAGACGATTGAAATACTTGCAACCATTAGATTAAAAATCTTATCATAACTACTTTCACAGTTGAATTAAAAACCTTATTATACCTAATTTTTAAAACTACCCAACCTGGCCTGCTGAATGAAGTCTTGCACTCTGTTATTCCAAAGCTAAAAAATATTCACCATAGTGGATCGAATAGCTTTGTTAATTTTTTTGAATAGTTTTTTCGGTTGTTTTTTCTCAAGGTCTCATTCAGCCTTTTTTTGAAAAATGCTTCGCTTCCAGAAATTCAAATGTTTTATGCTGGATTGAAAGACTGGAGATATTTTTTGATGCAGTATGCTCGACATTAATTTATGCAAGCTATTATTTCTGTGAGTACTGACATATGAGTTATATTGACTAGCAAAACATAAAATGTTTCAAAATGGAAGTAAGGTTTTCCAAATCTCATAAAAATGAAATATCTATATATGTGTCTTATTATTGTGTAAATGTATCTTTTCTATTTTCCAAGTTGTAACATTCATGGGCCAATGTTTACAACTATCACGAGTTTTGTGAATATTTTTATTCACATGGATTTCTTCTTATGGAATTAAAAAGATCGAAACTCGCGTTACACACATGATTTGAAAATTTTCATATGCATATTTAAATTTTGATTTTTGGTTTCATGGCTTGAATGTCTCTCATTCTGTATTAACATTATTCATTGTATGCCTTCCTTCAATAACAAAAACTCTACCAATATGCTTTGAATATGCCCAATATTCCTCTGGAATATTTTTTACCCTTATGTTCAATTTTTGGAACTCTTCAATGTGCTCCATTATTGAACCCTTTTCTTTGAGACTTACCAATTGGCTAAACAAAGTATTGCTTTTTGTATCCTCATAATGTGTTGTCAATTCTTCCGTAAAAATTACCCAAGTGATAATTTGTTTATGAGAGCAAAGCCATTGATACCATACATATTGATTTGGTTCGAAATATAAAGTTGCAATACATACCTTTTGTGTGTTTTGCACATTATTGAGATTGAAAAATTGCTCCATCTGTAATATTGTTGTTACGGGATTCTTTCCATCAAACTTTCTCATATCAATTTTTGGAATATGGTGGGTCTTTGATCGAACATTAAAGTCTATGAAATCGTGATTAACATTTCTTTTGTTCACATCATGAGTTTCCTTTACAACCCTTTCACCATTTGTAAGTATTTCTTGTAGAAAAATTTTCAAATCTGTCCTCAAATCCTCTATGTCTGTCTTCAAATCTGTCTTCAAATTTGTCATGTCTCTCTTCAAATATGTCTTCAAATATAACTCCAAATCATCCATCTTATCTTCCATGCCCTTTATCTTAAATTCCACGCAATTTATATTAGCTTCTGTTAGCTTTTGTGAGAGTGACATTTGTTGCACTTAGTCTTGTAATTTTGATATATCATGTAGCATTTCTTCCTCTTCTTCATGAGTCATGCTAGATCTTTCGGGTTGCTTACTAGAAGTTTGCATTTTCTTTCCTCGAGGCATCAGTTACTGATATTAATGCTCTACTGTGCCCTTTGAATTCCTTCAAAATATTGTTTCAAACCGAGCTTAAGCAAAAATTTAAAAAAATGTACACACCTCTTTTCACTTTGTAGGAGATCAATATTGCCTGTGATGTATCTCTGTAATATCAGATCATCCAGTTCTAAAATTGTGACCTGCAGTAGCCCTCTATGTCCTCTTTCCAGTGCCACCAGTCTAATCCAAATTGGATTCTCCAAGGAAAAGTTATGCCAAATCTCCCACAGTCACCTGATTATAGACTAGTTCAGTAGAACGAACTTGTATGACATGCCATGTGTCCCTGTTTCAAACTTTGGCTCTAAAGAATATATACAAGAAACTAAAATCCATCCTTTTTCTATACCTTCTTACGAAAATTTAATCCATTTCTCAGAGAGAAATTTATGACAATTTTCCCCAGGTCACCTATTTGGAATGTAATACAAGATTCTGCAAAAAGACCAACTTCCTCAGATCATATCTCCGGAAATGTAACGCGAAAAGCTCTGAAATTCAGACCTAAGGTTCAGTGAAATTTTGTCTCAAATGGTTTTTTTTTTCACTTCTGAAATGTCGTAGAAACAAATTTATGGTGAAAATTCCATGATGACCTATTTGGAGCAGCAAAAATCTATAATCCAAAGCTTTGATACCAAATGTTATGAATCCAGTCACTAAAATATAGAAAAGATAGATCAACCCTTAGAATTCAGCATCTTCGAGGGGGAAACCTCCTTTACATTACACAAATGAATGATTCTTTGATGATTCAAATGACAAAACCTCCTTTCTATATATAGGAGTCTAAGGAGTCACAATATAACCCACCCGACCTAACAGTAATAATATAAAGGCACAAAAAACAATAGAGGGATTCTATGGGGCACAGCAATAACAATATGGGGGAAATAGGGGCACAACAATATTAATAAGGGGTATAACTACAATAGTAATGGGGTAATCACTAGTATTATAGGGACCCAACATTCAAACATAAAATGACTAAGAGGAATTATTTGGATTCCTACCTTAAATTCCTAACTTAAACTATAAAATTATTTTATGGCCCCTCGATGGGGAAGGTTAATTTTTTAAGTTATATTTGATTTTAAGTGACTCAGAGTTGGGGATGATGACTTAAGCTCATTTTACATTTGAAACTAGAAAGTTTTCCTTTATGAAACTTTAGCGTGTGAAATGACAATATTCTAAAAAACCAATCCAATATTTTGATTCCTCCAGATCTCAATGAGTGAAAGTGGAAAATCATACTCATATGAAGAGGATCTAAAAGAAGTTGAACTTGTGCGGTGATGTGTGTACATAGTGACAAATATGTGAATTACACTATGTTTAGCTCAGCTACCAGAATTAACCAAGATCTTTTACTTCTGTGATGTTGGAAGAATTGCATGTGAAAGAGTAAAAAACCCACATGTGCATACTTTAAAGAAGAGGAAACATAAAGGAAACCATCAAATAAAAGAACAAACACAACATGATAGCAGATTTCACCAAGTGTAGGTTACATCTCCAGGCCTGGTGGAAAGAGTGGGGAGGCCACTTCATTAGTTGTTGCAAGAAGATGATGAGTACATGATTTAATCTCTATCAATACAAGGATTAACCCCCTTATCTATATTGGCATGTCTCTCCACGAGACGCTCTCCTACAAAGAACTCTCACTCACAAGATGTTCTCCTTTAGCATGACAAGGAAAAATCGCACATAAAGTGGCATACAATGATCCTCTCACAATGTGGCATACATGGATCTCAGAATAAAATCATCATCTAAGAAAAAATCAAGTGAACACATGGAAACAATCCAACTTATACCTCCAAGTATGGGGATGACCTGAAAATCGGCTACTCAGATGAAGAAATAGCTTGTGACATTGCGTTCCTTAGGAAAAACCATGAAATATGAGCATAAACACAACCCCATTCTGTCACAAACATATCTGGGCTCCTAGGGAATATTTTAGATTCCTCACAATGTTCTATTTTGACAACTTGCGAAAAATATGTTGCTCAGATGAAGAAATGGACTGCAACATAAAACTCTTGGCGAAAAACTAGTTCAAATGAGTATCAACTTGACATAATTTTGACGCCTTCAAAATTCTCCCCCCACGGAATTTCCAATATTCCTTAAAGATTATTCATTGAGAATATTCTTTGAAATATTCCTTAACATATTCTCTAACAATATTCCTAGAATCTTCTTGAGATTCGTGTCTTCATTGGTTGCCTATGCCCTCATCTCTCATGTATTCTCCATGGTTCCCTTTGAATCATTTGAATGGAATTTTATAACAAAGTGTGGGGGTGAATAAGACAAAGTGTATGGTTGGCACAATGATTGGCATAGTCATATTAAGTTACTTGTTGTTGGGGTAGTTTTGGGTTCAAAACCCACAAACTCCCAATTTTGCTTTAATATGGTTTTAAAGCCCAATTTTGGTTTTAATGTAGTTTTCAAACCATATAATATATGGAAATCATATGTACATATTTTAATGACTCCCAAAACCATGTGATTAAGACAAAAATGGAGTTTGCACCATCCCAAGGCCACTTGGGCCTAATTTGAGGTGTCATGTCGCACCATGTGATTGGGCCATGTGTTAGGCTTTCATTGGTCCACATCATATGCCACTTATGTCACTTAGTTTCCACGTGTTGACTCATGGTGCTATGACATCATTTGCTTGAGGGTCCACCTGGTTTGCTGAATTTTATGCCACATGTCATTTGGACGGCCTACCATGTGGAAGAATGTTGACTTTGACTTTGACTTTTTCCTAGTTTAACTCAAACTTTTAATGAGCATAACTTTTGCATACGAATTTGGATTAAGGTGTCATTTGCTCTGTTGGAATCAAGAAGACGAGATCTACGCTGTAGTCTTGGTTTCATTGAAAACCAAAGAATTTGATTTTTGAGCCTTTCTGGAGCCACCTAGATCATGTCAACATGTGGATATCATTTGATCTTGTTTTCGTTGCTACAACAACCTCCAAATTTTTGCTACATTCAATTTTTTTAGCTTATTGTTTCTCATATTAAGTTTCGCTTTTGGTCACCATTGATGTTTCATGTTACTCCATGTGTTTCAATTGTCCTTGTTCTTTCCTAAGTATCGTTGCACCATTTAGAACATCCATGATGCACTTCTCAGTCTTAGTACAGATTTATTCCAAAAACGACACTTTGGTCGTAGTCACACATACTTTGTCCATTATCCTTGGAGATTGTTTGTAAAATGGAATTTTTATGTATACTTCTCAGTAATGGGTTTTGTGTAAGTTGTATTGATGAGTTAATATGTGTCGCACTTGTTTTACTCTAAACTCATTTTGTTTTCTTGCACCTTACCTTCCATATTTAGACAAATCTCAATTTTCACAAAGCTTACCCACGAAGCTTAGGAGAGTGCACAGTGCACTCTCAAATCTTAGTCAGACCCCCCCTTGTTTGTTGAGGATGTGCCCTGCGCCTAGGCTAAGCATTCTCTCTCTCTCTTGGGCACACAACACACTCTCAAGCCACAAACTCTCCTTTTTCTTCCAAATTGCGCCCTTGTAACAACCCTGGGTTAAAGTTTCATGTAATAAAGGATAACAAAGGAAAAATAAGACTAAGGTCACAAGACATGTATTCCAAGTTGAATGTCCGGAAAACATTATAGTGGGCATCGCTTGTGGTTTATTAATGGATATGGAAATTTGCAAAGGAATTGGCAAAGGAAAAGAGGCATTAATTGGCATTTGATTATGAGAAATAAGAAAAATATGAGAAAAGGAAGGTGAAGAGGTAAAAATTTGCATGCAAGGGAAATTAGAGGAAAAATGAAGGAAAATGAAGGAAAAATGGAAATCAATGATAAAAAGGCATTAGAGAAACCATTCACAACTTTTGTCTTAGATTTTGTCAATTTAGATTTTGGCTCTCTTACACTCTTGCACACTTAGAGCGTTCTTGGAGCACTTGGGCATTCACTTGGATTTGGAGAAAGGCAAGCAAGCAAACAAAGGAAGGAAAAGGACAAGAAAAGGAAAGAGAAGGAAAGAAAGGAGAAGGTTGGATTGACATCTTCAACAGGAGGATTTTTTAGGTAACAGGTTGCATCTATGATTTCCTTGCTAAGATATGAATGCATGGTACATGAATTTGTTTATTTGGTTCATTTTTTGTCATTGGCATGGGTTTTGCTTAGTTTGACATTGGTTTCAATCTTGCCTTGCCATTTCCTAGATAACCATGGTGTGATGGGATTCATTCTTGGTTGAGATTTGGATTGCCTAAATGTTTTGGCACCAGGTGAGGTGGTCTCAGGAAAATCCCAAGGGTTGCGGGTGGAGTTGTTTTTCTCTAGGAAGCCCTCATCATGTGGGTGGAGACAGGAAAATTCCTCAAAGTATGGTGAAGGAATTTTGAGGCATCCAAGCTTGTTTTGGTTTTGTGATCTCGGGACAAGTTTAGCTGAGATCATGGCTATTTTAGGGTGGAGGTGGTTTAACCTATGGATTATTTGTTTGGCTGTGTCTTAGTTTATCCCATGAGATCCCACATTCATGCTTGGAATATGGCACGTGGGTGATTGGCTGAAAGAAATATTTAGTTTAGCCCAATCTATAGTTGGGTGGTACGTGGAAGTCCCTGTCTTGGTTGGCTTTTCAAAAGTTAATATAGGATATTTTTCCCTATTATGATCTATAAGCACTTTTACTTGTTATTATGTGGATTTTATGACTGATTTTTCATGGTCACTATTCTGGTTATATGTTGGTTATAAGCATGGTTCTATTATGTGCTCTAGCCATGGCTCTTGTTCATGATTTGATAGTTTATTGAATGTTTGATGAATGCATGGGCTAACAATTTTTGTTGTGGCTAGATTGATAGGGCATTAAGCCTTCTTTGTGATTCTCAGGTGAAGTTCAAAAGTTTATGATCATATATGAATTCATGACCTGTAGCTTATATGTTTATCACATGTTTGACGAAATGTCTATCATGGATTACGCATGGTTAGGTCAATTGCTTGTTTAATTTTTGAATGGTTAGCATTGTTATCATCGTGTTTATATTTATGGAAAGTTATAGAAAGTTTTGGCTAGTGGTCTAGAGGTTAGACTGGAAAAGTGGCTCAAATCTCAAAAATTTTGGCACAAAACTAGAATTTTTGGGTCATAACCACATGGAATAAGGCTTCTGAGAGTGTTTATAGCCTCATAAATTCATGCGTAAGGTGTTATGGGTGTCGTTATGGAGTTTCTCTTGTGAAAAAGAGTTTCAGCTCAGGGATTGATCACTTGGGGTGGTTTGCAAGCTCCTGTGTGGTGTATAGTCCCTGAGGGCTTGATGTAAGTTGTCGTTTATTTGGCCCCACTTCCATAATTGGAACTTGGAGGTGAGGTCATATCATAGTGAAAATTAGTTCAGCTTTACCCAGGAGAGCTTGTAAAAGTGGGTAAATGTGGGAGGAGGTGTTATAGCCCTTCTTGAAGCATCTCACCCAAATGAGTGCATAGCACACCGAAAGTGGTCATTATAACTTCCTTAAGCCTTGATATTGTGCCCTCATTTGAGTGCATCGTGCACCAATAGTGAACATCAAGCCTTCCTTGAGCCCTAACATTGTGCCCTGCACCTTCTTTGTGACTCATGCCTCCTTATTTGAGTGCATGTTGCATCAAAAAGCATCATTGAGCCTCCTAGTCCCTTGAGACTATGACCTGCACCCTCCATCAAGCCTCCTCTTCCCAATGGAGCACAAAACACATTCTTAGTGCTCAACACACAACCCTTGTCTCTTGACTGTGCACCCAAAATCTTTCCCTTCTTTTCCCAAGCACATTGTTGGTTCATAGTTGGAAGGTTTGCATGAAACATGATAGAATATGATATTTTTCAAGCTAATTTTTCTTGTCATGAGTGATCTTACTTGCAAGTTGTACTAGAAAAACATGGCAAGGAGGCATGAGAAGATATGTAAAAGGAAACAGAACAAAGAAGCATTCAAAGACAAAGAATGTGTTATTGTTACAAGTGAAATAACACCATATTGTGATGACCAAAGTGATTCATATAGACTCCATGTATCTCAAGACTCTTTGGAGGGTAAATGGAAACAACAACAAGGAATTTGCATCAATAATTGAAGATGTAGGTGGTAGCATTGTCATCTCTTAAGAAATTCCAGTCACAAGTCACTATGGTTCCAAGTCATCAATGTTAGTGACTTGTCTTGTTGTCGCCATATCATGATGTGGAAATAATGCTGTAATTATTGTAAATATAAATATGTGTATGTCTAAGAGTCATGTATGGTCAAAAGATCCACATTTGGAAGTCTAAACGTCACATGTAGAATTCCAAAAGACATAAAGGAGTCTAAAATTCATGTTGAAATTCAAAAGCCATTCGAAGACCAAGGGTTATTTAGAAGTCCAAAGGTAATTAGAAGTTGAAACGTTATATGAGAATTTCAAGAGTCATGAGGATGTGAAGATTCATGTATCTAGTTATAAAATAGGCCTCATTACTAAAAGAGAGGACTTTTCACCTTGGCTTCTCCCACAAGGCATTAGAGAGATAAATATGGTTCTTTTGGAGAGCAAGTGATGGCTCTAATGCTCCACTATTTGGAGCAAGTGGTGTTCATTGTACTCATGTATCTTGTAACTTTCGCTTAATACTTGAAGCCCATTTGGCCAACACATTTTCATGCATAGATCGTTGATTATTTGAGACTATTATTTTATTTTTTGTCGGTTTATGTTGGCATTCTTATGCACTGAAGAAACTGAACTATTTCGGTGGAATTGGTGCTTATCTTATTGAAAGTGTGTTATGGTAGTTATAATGATTGTTGCATTTATGTGAACTATTATTCTTGATGTCTAACAATTATTTCATGCATATGTTCATGTGTCTTCACTAGATCAATATTAATACTTGTCTCTTGAGGAATCACTTTTGTTCCTTTCAATGAAAGAACCCTGATATATTTTACAACTGGACATTTCACAAGGCATAGTTTCTTGCGCATTCAAAAGTATGTGTGTGCTTCTCTCTCATGCTAACTGCTCAAGAAAAGGAAAATATTTAAGTAAATGGCAGTCGGGCCATTATCCAAATGGGACTCCTATACCAAACGATGTGAGGTATAATTGGGACTTCATGTTGGGGAGATCCCCTCTATGTTGGTGGGCTCCAATACCATCAACATTTTGGCACTAGAAGGAGGGCGGCATCCTTTTTATGGATGAAAATTTACCTCACCAAAAAAACGAAACATTTGTGCAAGGTAATAACGGTCCGAGTTCAATTCCAATTATATTACTAAAATTGGATAATCTTATCATCTTGGTCTGAAACAAACTTGTGAGCTTACCTACAATCAAATCTATACAATCTAGCCAATTAATTTTCAGTTCACAAGAGCTCTTGCATTACTTCTTGCTACTCATGATCTTCCTCATAATCCAAGAAAGAAAGAGATAACTTGTACTAGTGCATTGGTTTCATCAGTGGAATATTTGGTTATTGTCACCCTTGAAGAGTTAGCAAGTTCTCAGAAGAACAATCAGGCTTTGTGGAAGGTATGCAAATTTTGGATATGTGATTCATGCCCATGAGATTTCCCATTCTCGAAATATATTGGGGAAGGTAGGGATGATAATACAACTTAATCTTTCGAAGGCATATGATAATATCAACTAGGAATACATGGAGGCTATTTTAACGGCCTTTGGATTTGATAATAGATGGATCAACTGGATAATGGCCTTGGTTACCTCTCCCATCTTTTCGATTCTACTAAATGGCGCTCATGTAAAACCATTTTTCCCTTCCTGGGGAATATGCCAAGGTGACCCTATGTCACCATTCCTTTTTTTCATAATGATGGAAGGCTTCGGCAGAGAAATTTCAACAGCTCTCGTGGGTGGGGACATTAGGGGGCTCTAATTGCATGAGAGATGTCTAACTACCACGCACTAGCAGTTTGTAGATGATACCATGTAACATGGTATACCTACAGTGAAGGAATCTCATTTGTTCAAGTCTATCTTGGACAATTTTGTAGAAGATTCAGGTATGGAGATAAACCACTCCAAATCTATGATTTTGTTTCTTCAACACACATATTGCTATTTAGAGAAATTTGATTGTTATCCTAGGATTCCAAAGGAAAATCCTCCCTTCCAAATATTTGGGCATCCCTCTAACTATTCAAGCCTATAAGAAATTGAATTAGGAAAAGGTTGTTTCAAGCTTGGAGGATAGGGTTAAATGATGGACGTTTAGAGCATTGAACCTTGCAACTAGACTAGTCCTTACTAAATCCATTCTGCAAGCGATTCCAAGGTATATGTTATCAATACTCCCAACTTCTAAAGGGGTTTTGAAAAAAATTAGAGAAATTCAAATCATTTTTTTATGGAGAGGAGTTTAGGATAAGAGGAAATTGTCGGTGATAGCCTGGAACACTATATGTAAACCAAAAGGTTTGGGGGGGCTGGGCTTACAAGATCCAGAGACGGTCAATAGAGAAAGTGGAGTTAAAATTTGGTGGCACTAGCTAAGAGGAGGGTCGACGTTGTTAGAGCCTAGATTTACCTCAAGCTGAAAAGGTAGGATCCAGGGCCAACATCAAACCATGCTCAGCCTCTTAGCTAGCCCTATGAGGACAGGAGAGGGCTCTCTCCGGGTCAATCTCAGCAAAAGATAATCGATGGGGCTTGAGATGACTGAACTAAAAAAAAACTAATTTTAGGCTAGGTATGAAGTGCAAGGATTTGATTTGATTTTTTTTTATGGGTTTTGTTGGAATCAAGGGAAAGGCAAATTAGGGTCCAGGGATGAAGGCCAGTTTTGCAGAGTTCTGATTGGGGAAAGAAAGGCAATCGTTTTGATGCTTTGATTTGTAAAGATGGAGGGTTCAGACTGGTGAGAATCTGAAGAAGGCAAGAGGGTATCAAGAATCCTCTTCAAACTAAAGAAAACATTGAGAATTAAACAAAACTAAAAGGCAGAGCACAACAAGCTAATGAATTCTACCTTTGCCACTCATTTGTTTAATTTCAGAAGCAAAAGAGAAAGGAAATGGTACACATAAATATCAGTGAACATACAAATTATAGAGAAAAAAACACCATCAAAATACAGAGCCACAAGGATCCCAAAAAGTGTTGTAAACCCTAGTCTTTCCTTTGCCAAAAATGCAGAAATCAAATGTACAATGGAGTGCCAAGCAATCCCAAGTGTCCAACCCTGAAAATGATTGAGAAATTACATGATATAGACAAGACTAACTCCTTCCCATGCCTCTAGGGGTCGAGCGCATCGTTCTAGGTGGTGTTTCAACCATATCTAAACAAGGAACTGAAAAATAGGCAATGAAACAACTTGCCTCTATATGAAAGGAAACTGATCCATTCACTATCTTTTCACTTTTTAGTGAACGAATCTACATGGGATGAGTAACAATGTGCAAACATTACATCAAAGTCATGAATTTACATCAAGATAAAACAAGAGTTACATGAAAAAGTGAAACTAGTCAAAACTAGGCGAAATTTTGAGCTGCTGAGTGAAAAATAGGCCAAATTTCCCTATGCGCCGCACCTAAAATCTGTATGCGTAGCACAAGTTTTAGGTTGATTTTGAGGGCCTTCGCAAAGTCCAAATTGAGCTCATGATAGCTTGTTGGAAATCCCTACCCATATACTTTCCAAATCAAGTGGAATTTCTAGATTTTGTGTCCATTGGCCCCTCCAAAAATCCAATCTCCCAACATTCCTTCCTGTGGGTGCAAAAGGTGGCAGAAAGGTCATTTTTTGTGTGTTTTTGACCCTTTAGGAAACCCATAACTTGATGAAATTCTTAGGTAATTCATGAGCATGCATAAATTTTCATAAAAAATCTAGAAATGCAAAGTTTTCCTCCATAGGATCTTCCAATTATAACCGTGCGCCAAGTGGCGCTACGCATTGGACAGGAAAATCTGTTTTGAAGCCAAAAAATTCAAAATTGACAAAATTTTCTCCAAATTTGCTAAAATTTGGACTGAATATCCATCATCAAGTATCATTCTCATCCAAAGAAGCTTCAGCCAAGATTTGGAGCCTATCATTCCTTTTGCGTCGTTTTAGTGCCCTCCTTAGTCTTACCTTCAAAATTTTGACCCTCGCTTTGCAAACATGATTTCGTGCCCAATAATGCTTTTTCATGTGCCTGAGCATGTCCTTGTCCTTTTTTTCCTTCACCAACAGCTTCTCAAGATGAATGTTGGCCCTCTCAAGCCAAATCTCTCTATCAACCTCTATCTCCCGTTGAATGGGTGTCATCTCATTTAGGCTTCTTTGGGCAGCCTGTCAGTTGCTTCCATGTTTTTGAGCTCCATGGATGAGTGGGACTGATGAGGGGAGGATTTGATGCTAGCTGTAGGGTTTTGAGGAATGAAATTCTTTAGGGAATATTATTTAGGCTTTGGGATATTAATTAGGGTTTGGGGATATTTGACTAGGGTTTGGGGATAGTGGGATTAGCTATTAGGGTTTTTAGTTTTATGGATAAGGGGATAGGTGAGTGTGAATGAAATTGGAGAGGGAAGGTAATATGAGTGAAGTGTAGTGAGAGAAAAAATAAAATGGGGATACAACAGCAAAACTACAATTTTGCAAACCCTAGGTAATTTTCTCAGCACAAGTTTGCAAGGAACTAGGGTTTTGTTTTTAACCTATTGAAACACCATAAACATTGATGGAAACTCACACATTGGCAATATGGAGGTGTTAACTTACTTTTGGAATGAATAATTTACAATTTTGGAGCTTCTTTGGAAGAATATTTGAATGGATTTCAGCCTTTTTAGCCCAATGCGTCACGCCATCCCTATGCGCTGCGCCAGTGTATTTTTTGCACTGTGGAGGGCAGCCCAAGGTGTCGTGTCATCTCTATGCATAGCGCCTTTTTGCAGGAGCCTTTTGGAGGACTTCCCAGTGTCCAAATTGGGTGTAGGATAACTCGTTGGAAATTTATTTGAGTCTAATTTCCAACCCAACTATAATTTTTTAATTTGGAGTTCATTTTCCCTATAAAAAATGAAATCTCCCAAGACTATTCAAAATGTGCCAAATGAGGCTACCTAAAGGCAGAGTGTTGTTGCATTCAACTTTTGAAGGTGTTGGTCAACTCCAAATTGAGATCATGATAGCTCATTGGAAATATTTTTGTGTCTAGTCATTATTTTACTCTTCAAGCAAGTCATTTGGCCAACCAATCTAGGAGAAAGCTTGATTTTCCCAAGGTCACTTCAGAGGTGCATCAATTCTCCCGAGGAAACTATATTTTTGACAGTTCTCTAAAACCATGACGCCTGTGTAAAAAGTGAAGGATTTTTTTCTTCCTTGTCCTATTTTGGACAAAAACCTCTCTCATATTTCGTAAATTCATCTTTTATTGCTCAGAAACATCATTTGAGTAAAACCTACCCCAATGTGTGGAACAGGGGATTTGTCAAAATGAAACGAAATGAAGGGGATAAGGGGCTTCTAAATTCTTCAGAAAATTTTGGGAAGTAGGGAGGGATGCTAGCAAGCAAAATAAATTGGAATTTCAAAGATTGAGTGAGGAGAAGGGGTCCAAAAGGGCAAAACACAGGCCTAGCCTAGAAAATAGGGTTTGTAGCAAGAAACTAGGGTTTGTGCGAAAATGAGGAATTTGGGGGATCTCAGTGATGGGAAGTGTTTAATAAGGTACATTAAGGATAGGGGAAGGTGTATGAACATTAGGATACAATTTTTGTTGATGATTTGACCATCCAAGAGAAATTACCTCCAAAACCCTAGGAGAGGGAAATGAACTTTACCTAGGCGCAACTAAAGCATGAACAAGGTGTAAAATGACCCAGTGGAACTTAACATGATGATGATAACCCTATGAATGATGGTACACTCAACTGAATAGTGACATGGACCGACATTTGGACAATTTTGACAAGAGTGAAAACAAACCCTAGACCTAATACCTAGTGACCAAATTTTGCTTAAAGACTCACTGAAATGACAAAATTTGACCTTAACACCTTAAAAATATTTTGCAAGAGCATGTTTGATCACTGGAGGAAGGCTGCAAATATTGACACTAACATTGGCTCCAATGGGGATGATAGCTCCTTGGAGGTGCCAAGAACAACAGATCTTCGGGAGACCAGACCAATGCCCTATCCATTGGGCAATGGAGTCAAAAACTCAAGCTGAAATGCATGACTGAAAAATGATGACTGGACAACACAAATTGACTCTCACTCAACTAAAAACTGACCCAATACTTAAACACAACCGACAAACTGGAAAATATGCTCAATATGAAGCTTATTCAATACAACCTACTCTAGTTGTTCCATTCATCACCTGATCAAGTGAAATGAAACAACCAATGCAACCAAGTAAGTATTCCGGCTGTCATTTGAATTCTTTGCAAGTGCTCACTTATGAACAACAAGAGAGAAATACTGAAAGGCAACTCCCATGAAAACTTAGAAACAGATCCATTGAATACTATGGATTCTCTATCCGCCTCCAAAAACACTGCATAAGGATCTTGAAGTTCATGCACATTGGGACTTAGCTCATCCAATGAATAACTTCTCTTTTCCTCATACCATAAATGCAAACTTTGATCTGAGCTTTGTGACGAGACTCTTGCTAAAAATAACAAAGAAAATAGTTGCCGGATCAAATTTATATCAACACACGTTTCAAGCTCACATGTAGTCAATGGAGAAGGACTTGGACTGCAGACATCGTCCAACACATCGGCTATTGGATCATGAAAAACTTGAAAATACTGCTGCAACCCATTTTCTATTAGTTATGATGAGATTTCATGACTTTCTACAGGCTTCTCATTTGAAGATATACTATGCAATTTTCCCTTCAGAAATTGAAATGATTCAAAACAGAAAGGTACGGAATCATCTTGCATCATTTGATCGTATGTGCCAGCTTCCAAGTCCTCATCTGTAACTTGACAATCAATGGTATTCGGGGGCTACAAATCTGGATATGAGAAGTCTTGAACAAGGTTTCCATTGCCCTCAAGAAGGTCCAAATCAAGACTTGTTGACAGTTGATTTCTAATTGCATGGATGTTGTCTCTGATGAACTAAAACGAAGCAAAACAAAAATCCAAAGACCCTTCACTTACTTCAAAATTTGCTGCACTTTCCTCGTCACTGTCATAGCTGATATGCATTGATTGATCACTATATTCGAGCTGTTGAAAATGAACTTCCTCCTCCCACAAACTAGCTATTGATTTGTCAACAAGATTAGCTTCTGTTTGGAGAACATAATCTTCATCATACTGATCAAACTAAGGAAAATCATCAGTACAAAAGACATCATCAAGAAAACATGTCATATCAACAGATCTCTCTTCTCCAAGATGATCAATAAAACCATCATTATCATATCTATGATAACTGGGATAAGAAAGAAAATGTTTTGGAGAAAATGTTAGAGCCTAGATTTACCTCAAGCTGAAAAGGTAAGATTCTAGGTCCACATCAAACCGCGCTCAACCTCATAGCTAGCCCTACGAGGAAAGGAGAGGGCTCTCTCTCCCGGTCAATCTCAGAAAAAGAGAATCGATGAGGCTTGAACATTATACTCATTCCTTATGGTGATCCTTTGCATTATCTTTTCCACTGCACTTACCAAAATATCAAGCTTTACCTCTAGAGATGTCGATTCCTCCTGATCTATGTTTTTCATCTCTTCTTCCTTCAACTTTGCCCTTCGTATCAACAAATGAGCCTCTACATCTACTGCACTATTATGCATCTCTTCAAGTGTTGCAAGATTCCTTTCTCTCATCTGAAATTCCATTTCCGGATCAAAGGCAGTCGGGTAGTGCAAGAGAGCGGATCCAGGAGGAGGTCTTATATTAAAAGGCATCGAATAATAAACTTGGTTAAATCTGGCAGAAAACTGTTGTACTATCTCCCCTGTAAGTCTTTTCAGCTGGTTACACTCTTCTATAATTAAGAAAGGGTTTTGTCTTACCACCCACCTGTCGAGGAAAACTTTGACAAACTACTGGAAATTTGAGATGCTCGCATCAGGCAAGGTTTTGAACCAACTCTTGACTTTGCCTTGCAAAGAAAGAGAAAAAATTCTAATTCTAACATCCTCTTCATCAACTTCAAAAAGATCAAGAAAAGACTCAAAATTCAATACATGTCTTTCAGCAGTGATATTGTCGCGTTCACCATCAAATCTTGGTAGATATAGATCATGATTGTTAGGGAAAGAATGGGATATAGGAGGTAAAATCAGAGGCTTGTATCGATCTGGAATTTTACAAGGTATAGGGGTATGTACAGAAAGTATGGAATTAGCCTTGATCTCTTGAGGTTCATCAGTTTGAAGACGGTCATCACAAGATTCAGAAGAAGGGTCTTGATCAAGCTCAAAGGCATGCAAATCTTTGGTATTCACAATCTTCAAAGCGAAATAATCAAATGCAGGTCGAGGATCTCTTCTCAAACATAGTATACTTTGCAAAGACTTCTTGAAATTCTCGGGAAAAGAGAAGAAATAATTTATAACAATGAACAGAATGTCTTGGATGAAATTCCAACTTGAATACCTGATCTGTCCATATTGTCCTTTCATGTTTTTGCTGGTCAGGTTCATCCTCCAGTGGAATCCTTGGATCTGATCTCAAAACTGATTTGGAATCGCCAGGTAAATGATTTCAGCCTTGCTGTGTTTGATCATTGTCCACCATCAACAATTAGATCTTAACTTGATACATGTACTAAGGTGATTGTTTAGATGAGATGTTCAGTTTATAAACTAGACCAGAGATTGACTGAAGCAACTTTCATCTACTTTTGCTAATGCAAAGCAAAAGTGTTTCGAAGGCTACCTGGCTAATCTTCAGACTTTGTCTGTAGTTTATAAAACGAAGAACACTAAACAACAAACAATTTCTTCCCTAGTATGGTCGCCACTATGTTAGAGCCTAGATTTACCTCAGGCTGAAAAGGTAGGATCCAGGGCCAACATCAAACCACGCTCAGCCTCGTAGCTAGCCCTACGAGGACAAGAGAGGGCTCTCTCTAGGTCAATCTTAGCAAAAGATAATCGATGGGGCTTGAGATGACTGAACTAAGAAAAAATAATTTTAGGCTAGGTATGAAGTGCAAGGATTTGATTTTATTTTGTATTTATGGGTTTTGTTGGAATCTAGGGAAAGGCAAATTAGGGTCCGGGATGAAGGCCAGTTTTGCAGAGTTCTGATTTGGGGCAAGAAAGGCAATCGTTTTGATTCTTTGATTTGTAAACATGGAGGGTTCAGACTAGTGAGAAGATGAAGAAGGCAAGAGGGTATCAAGAATCCTCTTCAAACTGAAGAAAACATTGAGAATTAAACAAAACTAAAAGGCAAAGCACATCAAGCTAATGAATTATACCTTTTCCACTCATTTGTTTAATTTCAGAAGCAAAAGAGAAAGGAGATGGTACACATAAATATCAGTGAACTTACAAATTACAGAGAGAAAAACACCATCAAAACACAGAGCAACAAGGATCCCAAAGAGTGCTGCATACCCTAGTCTTTCCTTTGCCAAAAATGCAGAAATCAAATGTACAATGGAGTGCCAAGCAATCCCAAGTGTCCAACCCTGAAAATGACTAAGAAATTACATGATATACACAAGCCTACATCCTTCCCATGCCTCTAGGGGTCGAGCTCATCATTCTAGGAGCTGTTTCAACCATATCTAAATAAGGAACTGAAAAATAGACAATGAAACAACTTGCCTCTATATGAAAGGAAACTGATTCGTTCACTATCTTTTCGCTTTTTAGTGAATGAATCTACATGGGATGAGTAAAAACGTGCCAAAATTACATCAAAGTCATGAATTTACATCAATATAAAACAAGAGTTACATGAAAAAGTGAAACTAGTCAAAACTAGGCGAAATTCTGAGCTGCTGAGTGAAAAATAAGCCAAATTTCCCTATGCGGCGCGCCTGAAATTTGTATGCGTAGCACAAAATTTAGGCTGATTTTGAGGGCCTTCCCAAAGTCGAAATTGAGCTCATGGTAGCTCATTGGAAATCCCTGCCCGTCTACTTTCTAACGCAAGTGGAATTTCTAGATTTGGTGTCCATTTTCCCCTCCAAAAATCCAATCTCCCAACATTGCTTCCTATGGGTGCAAAAGGTGGCAGAAAGGTCATTTTTTGTGTGTTTTTGACCCATTAGGCAACCCAGAACTTGATGAAATCCTTAGGTAATTCATGAGAATGCATAAATTTTCATAAAAAATCTAGAAATGCAAAGTTTTCCTCCAGAGTATCTCCCAATTATAAGCGTGCGCCAAGTGGCACTACACGTTGGGCAGGAAAATCTGTTTTGAAGCCAAAAAATTCAAAATTGACAAAATTTTCTCCAAATTTGCTGAAATTTGGACTAAAGGTCCATCATCAAGTATCATGCTACGTCAAAGAAGATTCAGCCAATATTTGGAGCCTATCACGCCTTTTCCATCGTTTTAGTGCAGTCCTTAGTCTTGCCTTCAAGATTTTGATCCTCGCTTTGCAAACATGATTTCGTGCCCAATAATGGTTTTTCATGTGCCTGAGCATGTCCTTGTCCTTGTTTTCCTTTGCCAACAGCTTCTCAAGATGAATTTTGGCCCTCTCAAGCAAAATCTCTCGATCAGCCTCTATCTCCTGCTGAATGGGTGTCATCTCATTTAGGCTTCTTTGGGCAGCTTGTCGGTTGCTTGCATGTTTTTGAGCTCCATGGATGAGTGGGACTGATGAGGGGAATATTTGATGCTAGCTGTAGGGTTTTGAGGAATGAAAGGCTTTAGGGAATAGTATTTAGGCTTTGGGATATTAATTAGGGTTTGGGGATATTTGACTAGGGTTTGGGGATAGTGGGATCAGGTATTAGGGTTTTTAGTTTTAGGGATAAGGGGATAGATGAATGTGAATGAAAGGGGAGAGGGAAGGTAATATGAGTGAAGTGTAGTGAGAGAAAAATGAAAATGGGGATACAACAGAAAAACTACAATTTTTCAAACCCTAGGCAATTTTCTCAACACAACTTTGCAAGGAACTAGGGTTTTGTTTTTAACCTATTGAAACACCATAAACACTGATGGAAACTCACACATTGGCAATATGGAGGTGTTAACTTACTTGTGGAATCAATAATTTGCAATTTTTGAGCTTCTTTGGAGGAATATTTGAATGGATTTCAGCCTTTTTAACCCAATGCGTCGCGCCATCTCTATGCGCCATGCCAGTGTATTTTTTGCAATGTGGAGTGCAGCCCAATGCGCCGCGCCATCTCTATGCGTAGCGCCTTTTTGCAAGAGCCGTTTGGAGAACTTCCTGGTGTCCAAATGGGGCAAAGGATAGCTCATTGGAAACGTCTTGGAGTCTACTTTCCAACACAACTATAATTGTTCAATTTGGAGTTCATTTTCCTTGTCAAAAAATCAAATCTCCCAATACGGGTCAAAATGTGCCAAATGAGGCTGCCTAAAGGCAAAGTGCTATTGCAGTCAACTTTTGAAGGTGTTTCTCAACTCCAAATTGAGCTCATCATAGCTCATTATAAATCTCTTTGTGTCTAGTTATCATTTGACTCTTCAAGCAAGTCATTTGGCCAACCAAGCTAGGAGAAAACGTGATTTTCCCAAGGTCACTTCAGAGGTGCATCAATTCTCTCGAGGCAACTGTATTTTTGACAGTTCTCTAAAACCATGACACCTATGTAAAAATTGAAGGAGGTTTTCTTCCTTGACCTATTGTGGAAAAACACCTCTCTCAGTTTTCCCAAATTCATCTTTTATTGCTCAGAAACATCATTTGAGTAAAACCTACCCCGATGTGTGGAACAGGGGATTTGTCAAAATGAAGCGAAATGAAGGGGATAAGGGGCTTATAAATTCTTGAGAAAATTTTGGGAAGTAGGGAGGGATGCTAGGAAGCAGGGGAAAGTGGAATTTCAAATATTGAGCGAGGGGAAGGGGTCCAAAAGGGCAAAACACAGGACTAGCCTAGAAAATAGGGTTTGTAGCAAGAAACTACGGTTTGTGCGAAAATGAGGAATTTGGGGGATCTCAGTGATGGGAAGTGTTTAATAAGGTACATTAAGGATAGGGGAAGGTGTATGAACATCAGGATACAAGTTTTGCTGATGATTGGACCATCCAAGAGAAATTACCTTCAAAACCCTAAGAGAGGGAAATCAACTTTACCTAGGCGCAACTTAAGCATGAACAAGGTGTTAAATGACCCAGTGGAACTTGACATGATGATGAAAACCCTCTAAATGATGGTACACTCAGTTGAATGGTGACATGGACCGACATTTGGACAATTTTGACAGGATTGAAAACAAACCCTAGACCTAATACCTAATGACCAAATTTTGCTTCAAGACTCACTGAAATGACAAAATTTGACCTTGACACCTTAAAATCATTTTGCAAGAGCATGTTTGATCACTGGAGGAAGGCTGCAAAGACTTACACTGACAAACATCATGGGCCTAGCTATAGAGAGAAAAATATGCCCCCAATTGGTCTCCGCAAGGCTTAGTCCATATGTCGGGGTCTATTCAATGTTTGGTGATATGGAATCTGGCTTGGGAAATATAGAAGTAAGAAAAAACCATTGCTTCTAAGAGATCAGAAATGGAAGGTCAACTTTGTTTTTGGAAGACACTTAGAAAAAACTACCTACTTTAAGTAAGGAAGAGTGGCGCCCAATCCAATTATTTACTGAGAGAAAGGTTGCAATGAAGTACACCAGTTTTGGGAACAAGGGTGGCATGGTAATAAATGATGAAAATAGAACCTTAGCCTCTTCCGAGAGCCCAACCAGAATGAAAAAGTGATTCAAGGATTAGTAGAGTAATTAAGTAGGAGAATAATGCTATGTAATGATGACCATGATCAATTAATATGGGGGGGG
>APFE030507526.1:0-16090 GCA_000404065.3 Pinus taeda | reverse complement strand
ACTGCCAATACAAATGCCCACCACAATCACCTGCATGAAATTCTTCCATGATTTTGTTAGCTTCATTTTCAATTAAACAATTTAATAGGATACCCTCATGGTTTTTCCAAAACAGATTTCCATCCATAACACAAAATTTTAAATCTTTCATTCTTAAGAACCTACATTTAGTTCTGGACAGCCCTGGGGGAGCACACAGGTTTTGTAAGACATAACAAATATCAAAATACCAGGGGGATTTTTCAAAGGCTATATTGATCTTTGGAGTGACCAGCTCCGGTTCACTGTCCAGTTGGTTGATGTCCAGGGCTTGGAAATTTGTTTCAGACATTAATTTGGCCAAGCCCTACCCTTTTATAAGTTTTGTAGGTTTTATTTCAATGTCAAATTCTAGAATGTTTGCAATCCATTTTCCTCTTCTACCCTCTAAGTTCTCTTGAGTGAGTATATCTTTGACAATTGGGCTTGGTACATAGGCTATTACATGGGAGTATAGGATGTAAATCCTAAAGTCTTTAATAGCTTTGACCAAGGCATATGCCTGCTTTTCCATGATTTGGTACTTGAGGGGTGCATCTCTAAGAGCTTTACTAAAGAAAGCAATGGGTTTCTCATTCCCTTGGTCATCTTTCTGTAGTGAAACAGCAGCAATTGTGTGTTGGGAAGCAAAAGAAAATATGATGAATTCCTTATCAAATTGAGGGTTGGTTAAGACTGGGGTTTGAGCAAGGGCAAACTTGATGCCTTCAAAAGCTTGATTTGCCTCTACTGTCCATTTTACTTTTGAATCCTTTTTAAGCATGTTATTAAGCAATCTGCTCAGCTCAGCTAGGTTTGGGATAAATCTTCTTAGAAAGTTGATTTTCCCCAAAAAGGCTTGTAATTCCTTTATATTCCTTGGATGAGAAATTTGCAAGATGGCCTGGATTCTGTCTGGGTCAATTCTAATGCCATCTTTGGAAATGATGTGACCCAACAGTTTTCCTTCCTCCAACCAAACAAGGATTTTTTAGGGTTTAAGGAAATTCCATATTTCCTACAAGTTGTGAATATCTACCTTAGATGTTTCAAGTGGTCTTGGTCAGATTTTGAAAAAGGTGTGAGATCATCTAAATAAATGACAAGGAAGTCATGGATCTCTTTAGAAAAAGAAATATCCATTGCTCTTTGGAATGCAGCCCCTGCATTTTTCAAACCAAAAGGCATTTTAACATATTTAAAGGTTCCCCATGGGGTTGTAAATGCTATTTTGTCTTGATCATCAGGATGGACCAGGATCTGGTTAAAACTTGAGAATCCATCAAGCAAGGAAATCCTTGAGGCCCCAACTACTCTCTGCAGGATGTGATCCATCTTGGGTAAGGGGTAGTTGTCTTTTAATGATACTTGGTTGAGGTTTCTTAAATCAACACAGAGCCTAATTTCACCAGTTTTCTTCCTTGTAGGGACTAAATTTGAAATCCAGTCAGAGAATCTGATTGGTGCTATAATGCCTGCTTTAAACATTTTTTGTACCTCTTGTTCCATTGCTGGGAGGAGCATAGGTTGATTCTCCTCATTTTTTGTTTAAAGGGCTTCTGATTTGGCTTGAGTGGGATAGTGTGTTGTATTACAGAGGTGTCATAGGATTTTAGATCCTCATAACTCCATGCAAACACATCTTGAAACTCCTTAAAAAGGTCAATGTATCTGGGCTTTTGGTCAGGAGGTAATGTAGCAGATAGTTTTATGATTTTGGGTTGTTCAACTGTCCCAATGTTATGCTCTTCTATGGTAGTGTTCAGGGGCTGCAATTTTGGTTTATTGGGGACATCATTGGAGTCAAAAATGTCTTCCAGAGGAGCTAAACCTATTGGAAGAAAATTATCCTTTAATTGTATCACCTCATTCATAATCAGCTATCTCCTCACATTTAACTTGCTGGATTTCTTGTATGTTGTGTTTGTTGAAGATTGTAGGATGTAGCATTTGTTTAGCTGTTTTGGGTGATATTGCTTGGTTATTGTGTTTATCATGTATTTGTGATTGACTTGCTGTCTCAAGTCTTTGTGATTGACTTGCTGTTTCAGTGTCAATGTTTAGACCTGAAAACTCTTCCTGTAAAGTCAAGAAATTGTTGATTTGTGTGTCATCATCAAACACCTGCCAGTCCTTAACATTGTTTGGGACAGATGGTTTGTGTTTTACTTCGGCTGTGAAACAGTGATGGGGCTCAAAAGGCAACTTACAGGTACTTGCAAATGTGGCTAGACTATGAGCATGAAGGTTCTGAGCCCTAGGAATTTTGGTAATCTAGAATTCAGTGAAGGACTCTAGTAGCTCAGTGGTAGCAGACCTATAAGACCTGAGTCTTTTGTCATTGGTAAAAAAATTGCCTTTCACTTGTTGGATAACTAGGTCTGAGTCTCCTAAGATTGACACTTTCATGGCTTGTAGGGATTGTATTAATTTGAGGCCTAGTAGGAGAGCTTCATACTCAGCCATGTTGTTAGTGCACTTGAAGTTTAGTCTATAGGCTCTGCCTTTTGCATGGCTGTTTTGTTTATTATGTATCCAGACTCCAGCTCCTGCCCCTAATTTATTAACCGATCCATCAAATTCTAGGAACCATAGGATCTCATGTTCTAGGGGAGTTTGAATAATATCTCTGTGGTCTGGACCTGTGTGTTGAAGTTTAGATCCTTCATTTAGTTTGATTTCTAGGGCAGTCTTCTCATTTGGTGGGATCAACTTTGTTTCTAGAGGGGCAGTTTGTTTATTAGACTCCTGATCTTGCTTGAGTGTATTGGTTTCACCATCACTTGATTTGTCTTCTTGAACACTCCCATCTTTCGACCCAACCAATGTTTCTATGTCAGGATTTCCTTGATTGATATGCTGATCTATTTTGATTATCTGGGTTTCTTCATTGTTTGTGTTACTTGTATCGTCATTGAACAAAATATATGAGTCTATGTCAGAATGGACATCATATATAGGGAAGTTTTGAGGCTTCTCTGCAGTGCTGACCATGTATTTCATAAGTGACTCTCTATATAATCTCTTGGGTTGACCAAAGACTGTGATGGTAGCATATGACATGTCCAATTGAAGGGACCCTTGAAGTTTAGCCCCCCATGATCTTGATAATAACATCCCATACTTGGGTGGGATATCAGCAACAACAACATCTATCAAGATTGTTTTATTTGGGTATTGGACCAGGGATACACATAAGTCTTTTATCAGGCCTAGACATTTAACTTGGCTGGAATCAAATGAGAATAGGTCCTTGTATGGCCTAGTAATATCTAAATTCAGCCTTTCCATGACAGATTTTGGCATCAGGTTATGAGAGGCACCTGAGTCAAACATTGCATTGTGTAATATCTTGTCATGAATATGCAGGCTAACATAAAATGGTAATATCCCTGTGCCTGCTGTTTTCCCATCAACCTCTGGACCAAACAGTAATTCAAGGGTGTCATCCAACACATTGACATTGTCTTTGCTTTGAGTGAGTTGGAGGGACTTCTCAATCTGTTGTTTATAGATGTCATGTTTGGCTAGCTCTGCAAGCGGAATGGCTATTTTCAGTTTGCCAATTTCAGCTTCCAAGTCAAAGGGTTTTTCAACTTGGACCTTAGTGTTGTGGGTGACCACCTTTTCTTTGCTTAGCAAGGTTTCTTCTTGATCTTGGGGCTTTTTTTTTCATTCACCTCTTGAGGCTTTTTAGTTGGAGTAGGGTGTATAGATGAAGCAGCTAGTGGCTTCTATGTTTGTTCAGTAACTTCTTCAATAGTTACTTCCTTTGTGAGTGAATCAGTTGTATTCATTGGTTCTGTTATTATGGCACTTTTGGGATGCAGCCTATTCTTTGTTGTTCCAGGCTGTGTTATGTTTACAGTCCCGCTTCTTAGTTTTTATTGTTTATGGACTTCATAAATAGCTGTGTCATAGCCTTGTTTGAAGTCAAATGACTCACCTGGCTTGGTTTGAAATTGTTTACTGTCTTCATCTTCATGATCTTCTTGACTTAGGAAAACTTGGTGCTCATCATCAAGGCCCATTAGGTGGATATGGGTATCATCCACTTGTTCATCTGAAGTGGATGTTTCAGCATAGTTTTCTTGAAATGGAGGCCTTATTTCTGGATCAGTATTGGCTTTGCCCACATTAGGGTTCTGATTTCTCCTAAAGTTTGGGTTCCTGTTAGAGTTGTTTGGTGGTGCTTCCCATGATGACTTTCTTTCCACAGGTTCCACTCTGTCACCCAACCTCTTCATACCAGAGATAATTGCATCCAATTTCTGGTCAAAGGCTGAGGGTTCCTCTTTAAAGGCAACTCTTTTTTCTAATCTAGCCCTGTTCCTCTTAGCAATTAGGTTTGCCTCAACTGTGACAACAACCTTCTAAGCTTCTTCAAGGGTTTGAGGGGCTCTTTATTTTAATTGGTAAGCAATATCAGGGTCAAATCCATCAGGGAATTTGTATAAGGCCAAATCAGGGGGAGGTCTTAGGTTTTGGGGTATTGCATTATATACATTATTGAACCTAGCACAGTATTCCAGAACTGTGTCTTGGGGACCTCTCTTAATCATGTCATATTCACCAAGTATATGCAAGGGATCCTTCTTTTTCTCCCATCTGTTGGTGAAGGATTGGTAAAGCTCATCAGGGGTTGTGATGGTATTTGCAGGAAGTGACCTGAACCAAGTTCGGACATCACTTGTTAAGCTTTGGACAAAGATTCTCATCCTCACACTCTCATCATCTATCTCATAGTTTTCAAAATGATCCTGCATTCTCTTAGCATGCTGAATAGTCGAGTAAGGGCTAGTGGAGTCAAAATATGAGATTTTGGCTTGGTAATCCTGAGGTAGAGCCACAGGATTGGCAGGTAATTGCAGAGGTGCATATCTCATAGCCATATTCACAAGGTTTTGGGGATTGGTAGGGACAACTGGGATAAAAGGAACAGTGGGTACCACAGGGGTAATAGGTATGGCAGAACTTAGAGTGTTGGTTAAGGGAGTATGTGTGGGGGACGAGGATGTGGGTGGAGGACTTTGAGATGTGGATGGAGAACTAGGGGAATTAGGGGTGGAACGAAAAAGAACCTTGATTGGAGTGGAGATGGGGTTGGGGTGAACAGTCTCTGGACTTAGGTCAGCAAGATTGTCTGGCCCTTGCTGCTTCTTGATAATTTTGGGGATTGTATTAGGGTTTTCAAAGACAGTAGGGGGGTTTGGGTCAGGATTTGCCCTGGTGTACCGAAGATTTTTCTTGGGAGCCAGCTTCTGAGCTAGTCTTTTTGAGTTTTTGGAAAATTTGTATAGCAAGGACTGGACAGGATTTTGAAAGGCTGTATGTGTCTCTGAATGAGTATAAAGGATACCTGAATCAACTCTTCCTTGAGGCTGTAAGTGTTGGTACCGAGACAGCTTTGAAGGCTTCTTGACTGATATTCAGATTTCAAGTGTAGTTTTAGCAGAGATACAGTATTTTCTCAATCCTGAAGAGTTCCCCAGCGGAGTCGCCATTTATGTTAACACCCAGGTTGTTCCCTATGACTCCCAAGGGAATACGGTCGGGGTAACCACTAACCAATCTTTGGATTACGGCTTCTAGCCCAGCTGTAATCAGAGAGGGCTCTCTCTTTAAGGTTTGTCTCTGTTCTATGGATATTTTAGGCTAGTTATGAAGTGAAGGTTTCTTTGGTTTTTGTTTGGTTGGGAGGATGTTTTCTGATAGTTTTGAAATGTTCTCTGCAGGTAAATTAATCCATTGGGCAATGGAGTCTGTGGCTGTTGGTTTCTTGAAATCCTGAGTTTGGTGCAGCTGGAATTACAGGGCCTTTTATATATTTCATGAAACAAACTTTAGATTGTGATAATGGAGTGTAAACAACCAGTGAAAAGCAGTTAAGAATTTTTCACTAAGCTGGGATGTGAGAAAGGGATGCATTCCTTAGGAGCAAACTTGAATTCCTGAAACAATAGATCACTGTGATGATATAGTGTGAAAGGTAGCAATTAAGAATTACACTTTCATTACCATAACTGAAGAAAAGACATTTATAATAGCTTATATTGAGTTCAGGGTAATCTGTGATTAAGTCCTGGAACTATTCTTTTTCCTTGCTATTAACTATTAAAACATGGGAAACATGAATGATATATGAAAGATAAAAAACATATAACAAAGAGTAACAAGAGGAACTTATTGAGTCATGAGATACGCAGGAATCCTGCAACATTCAGCTATACACCAACAAAACATCAAAGACACAGCGCTTTGGAAATTCCATCATCCGTTGTATTAATTCTCTGAAGATTTACAGTGAAAGGGGAGCAGAATAGATATCAAAAGCTTTCTTACATCCAATGTCCAACCCCTGCTAACAAGTGCGAGGGGGAATATATAGCAGTCTTATACAAAATATCTCAGGCATTGAGTCATCTGAGAGGGAAAATATCTTCTTTAACTCGTACAGAGATTGCAAATGAAAAGTTATTACAATATTTAATGAACTTTAAAGGCTCTTAACTCTTGTAAGAACAATTTTGACCTTTGGAGCTCACGGAGTCGGTTGAGTGCTTTGTTATAACTGCTGAATGACGTGTCTGTGCAGCTGTGTTTTCCTGTAGCTTCTCGGCCCTGTCACCTATGACTGCTCGTGCTGCTATGGTGGCCGAATACTTGTGTTGAGTTGGCTCAGCCTCTTTCTGCATACCTGCTGATGTGTTTTTGTCTTCCTGTGTATGAAAATTCAAACATTTTCAAAAAGTAAAATCATAATTACTGACTTTGATTTAACAGTATTTGTATCAAATTTTCCCACACATCTGGTGTAGGCAATTGATGCTTCAAAATTGACCCCATGGTCTCATCGGCCTCTGTATATTTGTAAAAATGGGGAGGCTCATTAAACAAATGTGTGATTTCATTCATAATAAAAAACAGACTTTCCACCTTGTTGAAGAGGATCTGCCCTGTTACTGGTCCTGTTGCTGTTGATGAACTAGCTGCCTCTGAGATTTGATTTCCTGCAAAAGTGCTCACTCTCTTAGCATATTTCTCATGTGAGAGCAACTTTCCTGATGGCTCTAGTAGGCTAGGCAGACCCTTGTTTTGCAATGCCATAAACCTGTTCTAGAACTTGTTGATGTCTGCTTGCATATCCTGGACTCTTCTTTCCAGGGTCTGAATCAGGTTTCTTAATGTCAGGACCCTTTTTATCAGTGAGATGGTCTTTCTCCTGTTTCCAATTCCCATTTTGATGAGCTGGGAGCTTGTTCTGTAGTTTAGCACATTTATCATTCTAGTGGCGATCTCAGGCATACTGCCGAGAGATGCCCTTGCTCGTTGTATCTCTCTATGTGCTTTTCCAATGAGCGTTATTTGCTCATGGATGGCCTTAATATACTCCCACTGATCTGTGATAGATTGGCCAATATGGCCCCACATGACCCTTTGAGCTCAGATGTGACTTTGTCTAGTGTGAGCTCTTTCTCTAGCTCAGTGATCCTTTTCTTGAGGGCCTTTACCTCCCTCTCTCTTTCAGCCACATTCTGCTTGGAATTATCATATTTTTCATCGATTTTTGCCAGACTGTCCTTGGCTTGATTTAGCTCTGACATCTGAGACTCCAAGACTTGAATTTCATTCCTCAGCTTTTGCATATCAAGGCTTTCAGCCTGCTCTGTTGCTGGTGCTGAGGTGGATGGTGCTGCCTGATGTTCCTGTTGGCTGGGAGGGGCATTGGTTTGAGGGATTTCTTCAAGATTTATTGTTTGTGGAGGAGGTTCTGAGGTTTGCCCTGCCTCCTTTTGCTGTAATGCTGCCTGCAAGGTGGCCTCTGATTCCTGCAGCTTTTCCTAAGTATGGATGAGCTCTTTGTATAATGTCATCAGCAGAGCAGCTGCATCCTTTTCCTGCCTAAGCTGGGCAACCTCTTCTATTTGAGGATGAAGAGTTGCAGGGATTTTTAACATCTTTTTTAATGCTACCATATCAGCATCCCTCAGCTTCAGGATTTCTTGTACTGCCTTAACATCTTTAGGATCATGCCCAAGCTCTATTATAATTTCCTCCAGAGCTTTGATCCTATTGTCCTTAGCTTGAGAGGAAGCCCTTTCCAGCTCAAGCTGTTCAGCGGTGTTATTTAGGCTATTTTGCAGCCTATAGTTTACTAGGGTCTTGTCTACCAATGTGGCATAGACCATCTCACCCGTCTGTTTATGTAACTCTATTTGATCCATTGGGTGGATTCTTTTGACAGGACCTCCAGGTTGGTCCCGATATAATCTGCAGCTGATTGTGGTTGCTGCACTGTTGGTGTAAAATGGCTCATGATCATTTTTCCTTCATGTGCATCATATGTAGACATGAGCCTTTGCTGGTTTGTAGGAGCCATTTTCAATAGGTGATTGTAAAGTTGCAGTTTTAATGGTTCATTTCTATTCTTGATGTCTTTAAACTGCTGCTTGATGCTTTTCTCACCTTCGCTCCTTTGTCCTGAGGAGCTCACTTCTCCTACTGCTGCCCTATCTTGCTCCTGTTTGAAGGAGCTGGCTGAGGCCTCCATGCTGGGCAGGCCTGTTCCTGAAGTCTGCCCCATTGGCATTTCTTCTTCAGAGAAGGGATTTAGTCTTTGCCTCTTCTCTGGTGATGCAGTAAGGGGAGTTTCCCTATCTCTTTTTTTGTTCACGTCCTCCCTTTGAGGGGTTTGGAGGACGGAGAATTCAATTCTTGAATCTTGCCTTGGGGGTGCCATTTGTGCTGGTTGCTGTTGGGTGGCCATTGGGGCCTCTGCTGTCTGTTCCCCCTGTACCTGTTGCTCTTTTTGCTGCTATACCTATTGGGGTGGCTACACCTGTCCCTGTTGTGCCTGTTGCTCTTCCATGTCCTTCTCCTTGCCTTTGCTCTGAGCTTGGCCTGTGGTTTGGACTGCCTCTTGATGTGCTGCAGATGATGAGGCAGCTGCTCCTACTTGAGGCTTTAGCAGAGCGAATACCTGTGGAGGAGATTCCAAGTCAGCCATTTTCAGAAGATGCCTTCTAGCTCTTTCATTCAATTCTTCTTGGGTGACTGGTTCCTCCAGTGTGCCCCTTTTCCATTTTGGTTGGTTGGCAAATTTTTCAATGTGGGGCAAGCTCACATGGTCATAGCTAAAGAGCTTATATTTTAGCCTTCTGAATGATATGGCGTGATTAGGGTCATAGGGCTTCCAAAGGAAGCTGGTTTTTAGGCCAAGGCATTCTAGTTTTCTGTCAGTTTCTTTCCAGCCTTCCCTTTTGTTCAAGACAAGGTGGCCCAGTTGATTTTTCACCTTCAGTTGTGCTTTCTTGCCCTTGCCTGCAAAGTGTACCATATCAGCATTGCCAAATTGCCTGAAATATTCAAGGGCAAATAGTCTCATAGGCACATACTTGGGCAATCTGTATGGGCGTAACTCACACCCATATATTCTGATTACAGTGTAGTGTTGGTAAAAGTACCAATCCCTTATGCTGTACACCTTGGATAGCTGCAGAATCCTCTGCATCTCCTCAGTCAATCTTGGAGGAGGCGAGCTTAGGAATAAAGACATGGCTGGGTGGATGAAGAGGTCTATGAACTCATAGTAGGTATATGGAGAGTAGGTGATGCTATGAAACACCGAGGTCAAGTACACCACTGACCTTGGATTTCCTTCTGCATCTGTTCTCTTAATCTCAAAGGAGAACTTCTCATGTTGATAATATAGAATGAGGTGGTAGATGTAGGAGGTGTATCTGAACACCTTCTCTCTTGACAGGTTCAAGAACTGCTCATGCATCTTATCTGAAATGTATGTGGCATAGTCATAATAGATTGGACTCTTGCCAGGGGAAAACATAGTCATCATTACTAGTACAGTTTCATCAATAAATTCAAGTGACTTGTACCCCAAAATGGAACTGATCATGTATGCAAGATCTACACCCAGTTGATTGAGGTAGCCGTCAAAAATAGGAGGGTGCAGCACAGTGTCAGAGTTTGTAATGAACAATTGGTTGAGCTTTAGGATTTGTGCATCTGTTAGTATCTTAGCTCCTTGGTTGATCAAATCCATTAGAGACAGGGGGACCAATTTCTTCTGGGTCTTGAACTGTAGCATCTCTCTAATGGCCTCAGGGGTCATGTAGAATACCACTGAACCTGAAGGGTCAAGCACAACTCTTTGCATGGGGTCATAGCAGACAGCACATAGATAAATCAGGTCAAGGAATTGGTTGACCTGAGGGAGCTTGAATATTGGGAGGAAGGAATTCCAAATGCCTAGTATGTCTGTCCCATCCTTATGTTTAGCTTTAAGCTCATTCAACAGGTGAAAATGGAACTTGCATTTTGATGAGGAGTCCTCTGAGATTTGGTAGTCTAGGTCCGCCAAATCCTGCCACTCCAGCTCTCTCTGAGGGGCATTTAAGGGAGCAACATTGAGGGCAATTCGTGCAACTAGAGTCTCCATGGTCACTTGGATTCTGATTGGTAAATAAATTGCTGTTTCTTAGGTCGGATGAGCACTGCCTGAGTGAAGAGAAAAATTGAAAAATGCAGGGTAACAGGGCAGGTCTGCAGCAATTGAAATACTGTATTAGTCCTTTAAGAAGGCAAATATTAGTCTTTAACAGACCTTTCTCAGCAATTGAGTGCAGGTTTCGGGTTTTAGTTCACGACTGTGCGAACGAAGAATGCGGGTTTTTCCCTGAAATTTCAGTCTAAGTGGCTCGGCTAGTGAATTTCGACCGTTAACCTTTCAATAGGGAGCTGGGTGTAGGTAATTTTCTGGTGAATTTACGCGTTTTCTGTGCTTAAAGTGATTTTTAGCATTTACAGAGAAAAACCAGGTTTCAGAGGAGTTTTCACGAACAAATACCTGGTAAATTGATGGCCTCGATCGGAAAAGCAGGTGGTTAGGCGCGCTGACGATCTCCTGGTTGTTTCGAGCAGGTTGGTGAAGTTTTGGTCGTAAAACGCATGCAGAGAGCACAGCAATGTTTTTTGCAAAAAGTGCAAAAAACGCGCAAAATTTGACAAAATATGGCTTTTTTGGGTCTTTGGCGCCTTTTTTTTAAATGACGTCAGCATGACATCACTAGGTGGGTCCGGGTTGGATGACGTCAGCATGACGTCATCATGTGACATGGCAGCCTATGACCAGTCCAAAGGGTTGGTGAGGTGGCAGATAGGTGGCGTACTGGTGGACAGGGCGCGCGGTCGTGGCGCTGACGCAGGCAGTGAGAGGGCGCTGACGTCGGCAGACACGTGGCGCAATATCGGACCACCTCCTATACGGTGAGGAATCTGTCAGAGGGGACTCCGATGGAATTTGGAAGCGACGCCTGGACCCCGCGTAACATCAGCGTCTGACAGATATCGGACGATATCTATCGGACGTCGGGGCTGCTCCGAAATTCGCATCGACCGTTGGATTAAAAGAGCTTGATCGGACAGTTATCGGGCCAGGGATCTACATGGAGGATACGGTCATCGGGCGGGGATTAAAATAATAATTTTCCTTGGAACTTGCGCCCGGCGGGACCCTTCGAAATATTTAAAGAATTTGATGGTTTTGCAATGTATTTCTTCGTTAAATCATATATAGCCGCAAACTTTGGAAAAAGGGTGGAAACTATGGTTTATAAATGATTTAGTTGCAAAATCGCTCAGGGTATCAAAAAGTTAGGATAAGAGGGTTTTTTATGAAATTTTTATGTAAAAAGCGGAAATAGGTCCGGACCTTAGGATAAGGCGGGGAAAGTGGGTTTTTCTTGCATTTTTCGCTTTTGAGTGGGTATAAGGGTAAAAAATGGGTTTTTCCAAGGTTTTTAGGGCAAAATGAAGGATTGAATGGGCCAATGAGTTCTAGGGAGATAAGAGGTTAGGCTTGGGTTCTTGAGCTAACCAGATGTTAATTCAATTCCCTAGTAGTGAGCTATATGGATATAATGCCAAGGAGGGGGTATTTATACAATGCTTAGGATTTATACACCATGGTGTTATAGTAGTAGGGAAAGGGAAACATAGGGAGCTAGATAATAAAGGTTAGAGGTTAATATGGAGGGAGAAGGTGAATGAAGAGTGATATTACTAAGTTTTCTTGAAAACAACTTAGTTTAAAGAGTAGATCAAAATGAAAAGAACTTTACCCAAGAAATGTGGCTTCTAAAGGCCATAAGAACCAACATAAAACCTTGAGTCTCTCTTATAAACACATCTTGTGAAGGGAGGTTAGTAATGAGTGATGAATCAGGAAAAAGGGAAGTTGGACATGCTTCATTATGTTGTCTTCCTTGTATTTGACTGGCAAAGTTTCAGCTTCGAAGGAACACCACTTCTGCAACCCCATCTACCTACCCAACTATTTTTCCTAGCATTTTTTTGTTTCTTCTTGGAGGGTGCACTTGGACTTCCAGACCCTTTATGTGCCTATTCTTTTCCATTGGCTTTTTTCTTTCTATTTCCTATCTAGCACTACCCTTATTTCTTCCAAGGCCCCAGATTAAGCAGTTGGGAACCTTAGCTTCTCTGTCTAACTACTGATCTGCCAAGATTAAACAGTTTGGACAGATTTCTTTCTCTATTCTACAACAGAAATTGAAACATGGCATGATCCAGATTAGGCTATTGGATCATCCATCAAAACTTTAATAGGCATGAAGGCATGTACACACCTTGCCTTTCCTTGGAAATATGGGATCTTTGAATCAGCAAAGTAGAGCATATTTGGCATTTGAATTTGCCAATCATGAAATATGAAACCTATTGTTATAGGTATCCAACACCACCACAAGCGAAGAGACCCATTTACTATTGGAGATAGGATAGATGAAATTGACATCTAAAAGTTTTTGAATTTCAGCTTTTACCACATCTTTTAGATGAGGATTAAGTCTCGTCTGAGGCCGACGAACAGGTATCGCATCTTTTTCTATATAAATGTGGTGTGTACATAATTGGGGGTCAATTCCTTTCATATCAGGGTAGTCCCATGCAAATGCTTCTTTATATTTCCTTAACAAATGGATGAGCTTCATTTCTTATTCGGATGTGAGGTCGGCATTAATGTTTAAGGTTTTTCCCGGTTCAATTTCCACAATTTTACTATTTGCAACAGAGGTAACAGGTATTGTTTGATCATGTGTATCTTTAAGAGGATCTTCTTCTAATTCGTTATCAAATGTCGCCTTTATCATGTGACATTGTGTGCGGGATGTGAGTTTAGTTTGACTCATGAAATTATTAATGGCATTGTCTTCTATTTGGTCTTTGAAATCAAGTGCCTCTTGTATAGTTAATGGAGATCCAATGTTATCAGTAAGGTATGATACAGGGTGCCTGTTAGTTTTGATTATTGTGACACTTGTCTGCGCTCGAGGATATAGAACTAAGTTCTTGATATTTTCTCCTCTGGTTATGGTCATATTTCCTTGCCAACAGCCAATATAAACATCGGCAGTGGCAAGCCAAGGTCTACCTAAAATCAATGGATGTCCATCAAGTCGGGTTTTGGGATTTATTATCAGAAAATCAGTTGGATATTCCCAGGAGTCAAGAGAGACCATGACATCATGTACTGTGCCCTCCGACCTGTTATCACTCAGGTTGTCCCTAAGCTCCTGAAGCGATACGGCTGAGGTAACCACAAACCAATCTTTGGTGAGCAGGTTCTAGCCCACCTGCAATTAGAGAGGGCTCTCTCTTAATGATTTAGCTTTGTTGATGATGATTTTAGGCCAGCTTTTGGGTTCAGTGGGTTTTGTTTAAGTTTGGATGGAGATTGAATGGAAGAAAGTTGCATTCAAGCACAGAGGCACACATAGGGTGATAAGTTTCAAACCATTAGGCATGGAGTCATGGATTAAGGCTTGCTGTTGCATTTTCTTGGTGACAAGAGGATTATAGAGCAGGATAGCTACACATGAAACAATACCGATTGCTGAAAAGATAGGTTGAAAGTCATAAATGAAAGGCAATTAAGAATATTTCATCAGTTAACAGAGAAAGGAGGTGAATGAATGGTTGTCTAGGAGCAGTTAAGAATTCCTAAACTGACATTCATATGTGAAAGAAACAGTGTAAACATGATCATTTAAGTATGCATATTCATAACTATTCCTGATGAAAACATGTAGAAATCACAGAAATTGAGTATAGGGTGCTGCCAAGAAAATCCTAAACTATTCTTCCTTTTTGTAATTTTAGATGGTGAACCATAGATGATAAAACAAACATGAAAAAACTAAACAGAGTTAAGGGACACTTATTGAATCATGTAGAAGCACAGGAATTCCATAGTCACCCTTCAGCCAATCAAACACAATACACAGTTCTTTCTCCGAGCTCTTAAGCAATCTTTGATTATAGAAATTATCACATATACAGTGCGAGTCTCTGCTTAAGCGAAACAATCAAACCAACAAAGACCAACCCTCATTACAATTTTCAGGGTGGTATATATAGGTAAAATATCCAAAAGTATTTATTACAACCAACCTAAACAGGTATGCGGAAAAAGCTTTCTAAAACCTAACTTATGCTGTAATTAAATGCAAGTAAGTCTTCTTTGGGCTACGCCAGAGGCAGCTGGATCAAAAGTGAGTTAATGTGGTGTCCTCTGTGGCTTGGTGCAGTGCTCCTGTAATAACTGTGCATTGAGTTTTGGTCCACTGATCCTCTATGGGTTTTAATTGTGCAGTCATTTGTGCTGGTGAGCTTTGAATGGCTCCTTAACTGCTTCTTGACTTTCAAGGTTTTCTTTTAATGCTTCATTCGCCTCGAGCCCTGAGAAGATCTTCGCTGATACACTTCGCCGCAACACTAATTCTCTTTTGACATGGATTTTGGCTTCATATTTCCTCTGATACTCTTTGGCAATTAAATTGGAACACTCTCTCTCTCTGTTGATAAGCTCGAAACTGCAAAATCGGCCTTCTTCTGCTTCTATTTTGATAAAAACCGTAAAATTGGCTCTTTTCGGCTCTTTTTCGGCGCAAAACGACTGTGGAATCAAAAGATTCCCCACTTTGGCCCATTTCCCGTAGTGATGCGTGATTAGCGCTAATCGGGCATCGAAAACTGCCCCTGTTTCTCATTCCGGGCATCCGAAGCTTGATTTTTGCACTTGCGCGTTTTTCAGCTGTTGACGTCAACATGACGTCAGTGGTACGGCAGATGACATCAGCATGACATCAGCAGTGGGACCCTCTTGTACGGTGATGACGTCAACAGGGTGACGTGGCAGTACGTCAGGGTGATGACGTGGAAGTACGGTGGCAAGAGGCCGACGCAGGTAGGAAGGGGTGAGGTGGAGGCGATGTGGCAGGGTGATGCGGCAAGCTGACATGGTGCCCACGTCACGTAAGGGGAAGACGGTTTCCAGTTGGCGTCGGACTACTTTTGGTACGGAGGTGGTATTTGTCAAGGGCGGCTTGATGCAATGGGATGCTGCTAGCTGTCCCGGTGTACGTCGGTAAAACCGTCGGACATCGGGTGCTAACTAACCATCACAAAAAGGCGCTCGATATGCATGAGGAGAAGATGCATGGGTTTTAATGAAACAGCGCCCGCGTTAAAGTTTAATATTTACGGTCGTGGGTGGGTTTGGACTTTAGGTTAACAATTAGTATGTTTCAGTGCTTTGGTTATTTATTAATCAAACATTAATAAATCCCAAAAATGTGATGCACAGGGATTGGTTAATGCATTTGGAAGGGGTTTTTTTTGTTTTGGAAGGAGTCCAAACACCTCAGAGGGGAAATTTATGCAGAGATAAGGGTTCTTACTAAGATCCAGGTGAACTTAGCAATTCCCAAGGGGATATTTATGGTTATGTTTCAACCAGAGTGAGGGGATATTTACATAGGGGAATTATTACCATAGTTTTAGTAGGGGGAAGGGAAATAGATAGGGATTTACATAATAATGTCAAGAGTTAATATGAAAATGAAAAGAAAGCGCTAAGTCTCAGAGATATTAGGCTTTAAAGGGGAGATAGAACTTTGTAGAGAAAGTATGGACCCTCCTTGAGTAAAGCAGATCTTTACCAAGGCAAATGATATGGAAAATGATGAAACTAAGAGAT